>JARKHS020029445.1:352500-595258 GCA_030143305.2 Amblyomma americanum
ATTTCGCTCACAACGCCGATGCCGACAACGCCAAACGCACTCGCCAACACCTGATTTTCGGAACAACGGAGGCTTTAACGCTCTCGCGTTAAAATTTAGCATCCGTCACGAAATTTCATGCATGACAGCTGCGAAAGTAGTTGGATTTCCACTCCATGAATACTTTGATACGTTTGCTTTAACTCTAAGCCGAATTCTGCGCGCATGCGATAAAATTTTTCTGCAGGTTGAAGGAGAGTGGAGGACAGTGGATGAATAGGAGCGGAATTTCTGGGGGTGGAGGTCGGTTGAGGAGGTGGATTCAGGGCGGTGGTGGCTGCATGGGCACCCTCCCGCCTCCCCCCCCCCCCCCCCCCATCCTCTAGGCGGGTTGGGCGGGAAAGTGGTGGAGGGAGGTGCTTCTGGGGTACAGCGATCTTTTCCACTGCGGCACCGAGTTCGGTTTAGCCGTTGCTTTTTCCTTCCCTAGTTGCTTGGGCTTGTAGAGAGTGAAGGCCTTGTGCAGGGTGGCGCTCGTGATAGTGGATATGAGAGGCGCTAGATGGCGCTTCTGAAGGGTGAAGGTGACAATGGCTGACAACAAGGAAGATTTACCGAAGTTGATAGACATATGTGGTACAGAGGGAGATAGATTAGGTTTCAAGTTTAGTAAAGAAAAATCTGCAGTCATGATATTTAAAGATGAGGTCAGCGAGCATAGAATACAGGAGTTCACGCTAGGAGTAGTGGATGAGTACAAGTATCTCGGGGTGTGGATAAATAACGGTCCTGAGCATCTGACGGAGCATGAAAAATATGTAATGAATAAAGCTAGTAGGAATGCAGCTGCCGTGAAAAATAGGGCACTGTGGAATTACAATAGGTATGAAGTGGTAAGAGGGATCTGGGAAGGGGTGATGGTTCCTAGCCTGACTTTCGGCAATGCGGTCCTGTGCATGAGACCAGATGTTCAAGCAAGGTTAGAAATTAAACAACGTGGCGTAGGGAGGCTAGCCTTGGGAGCACATGGCGATACACCAAATCAAGGGTACAGGGTGATATGGGATGGGCGTCGTTCGAGACCAGAGAAGCTAGCAGTAAGATAGCATTGGAGGAGCGATTAAGAAAAATGGGGGAAAATCAGTGGGCTCGGAAAGTTTTCAGATACCTGTATATAAGGAATGTTGATACGAAATGGAGAAAGCGAACTAGAAAATTGACAAGCAAATATCTGGACAGCAGTAGGGGGGCAAATCAGCAATTATCGGTTAAGAAAAAGGTTAAAGGAACAGAGAGAGCGCTGTGGAAAACAGGGATACTGACGAAATCAGCACTGGGAACATACAGGATTTTTAAGCAGGAAATTGCCAAAGAAAATATCTATGATAATTGTAGGGGAAGCTCTTTGTTGTTTGAGGCCAGGATGGGAGTTTTGCGTACTAAGACATCCATCCATCCATCCGTCCATCCGTCCGTCCGTCCGTCCGTCCGTCCGTCCGTCCGTCCGTCCGTCCATCCATCCATCCATCCATCCGTCCGTCCGTCCGTCCGTCCGTCCGTCCGTCCGTCCGTCCGTCCATCCATCCATCCATCCATCCATCCATCCATCCATCCATCCATACATACATACATACATACATACATACATACATACATCCATCCATACATACATACATACATACATACATACATACATACATACATACATACATACATACGTACATACACATCCATCCATCCATCCATCCATCCATCCATCCATCCATCCATCCATCCATCCATCCATCCATCCATCCATCCATCCATCCATCCATACATACATACATACATACATACATACATACATACATACATACATACATACATACATACATACATACATACATACATACATACATACATACATACATCGGTGGGCGGGATGGGGAGGTCAACCAAGGGTGGCAATGGTTGGGTGGGCGTGACCCTTGGAAAGACGTGCAGTAGGTAGGTGGCTGGTGCTTCTGGAATATGGAGGCTTCACACAGATTGCGCCGGAAATTTTTTCATGTGCCGCAGCTACTGCTATCGTACTGAAGCGCAGTACGCATAGAACAGGTTCTTAAGCGTCTGTCTTCGTCCTTCCCAAGCAAGCAACGCTCAAGCGCTACATGGCGATATCCAATCTTGAGACCAGTAACAGACGCGCAAACTACCTGCGAAGATGGAACTGCAGCGCAAGTGTAACTCCATTGCAGCCGCTGCAAGCGGGTTTCGTTTTAATTTCACATCTTCGCTAGCTTGGGGTCTGTTTTTTTTTATTGGGGGGAGGGTTATTGGGCAGGCAGGATAGGTGCAAGGAGAACATCAAGCAGCATTCTCGTTGCATCTGCTATCAGACCTTTATTTTGAGCGAGACTAAAAAAATGCCCATAAAAGTAAACCTCAGGCAAATCTTTCACGGTGAATTGCTGGAAACTTCAACTTCTTCCTCTACATGACATGAATTAGGGAGAAAGTCACTACTAAGCACTGTGCTAAAAAGTAATGAACGAGAAACCTTGAGCATTTAAGATGTTGTCCGGTGCACTTGCTATGGTACAGCAAAAGAACGTTAGTCGCTTTTTTGCATCTCTTTAGGCGATCAATCGTTATTGGCTTCTATTTCTCCTTCACAACGGTCTCTGGGCTCTAGCAGTAATAGTCATCTAGTGTACTACTTACAGTGAAATGGCTTAGTGCCATGATGGTGTTCTTCACGACGCATTTGGTCACTGTTGCCTCATATTGTTTTTTGGCCTGCAGAAATGATGAAAATGCAGTCTAAACAAACTGCATGCGTCCGCTCTGAGGTGATCGTGCGATAGAAAAATGACGCTGTTTCCACATAACGTTTCAGCGAAAGAGTGACATGACGTTTCAGTTTCTCGCTCGCAAACTTTTGCCGCTGCGCCGAGACAGATCGTATTCTAATTGGTGTTGGATAAAATCAATCGCTTACCTTCAATTTAAAATCTCTATGCTTCTGTAAACAGAAACGTATGTATGCGCAGATCGTTTGAAACCCTGCAATGCAACGCAGAAACACCACTAGTGATTATTTGCGTGAACAAATTTCTGGAGAATTTATCTTTGTCCTGGCGACAAAAAAATGTAACAATATATGATTGGAAACAGCAAGGACAAACATTAAAAATAATGTCTGTGTCTACGTTTGAAAAAGCAACCCTGTGTATCAGAAAGTCCCTTGTTTCTATTGTTGGCAAGTACCATTTTTTATCAATCGTTTTGCAGTAACCCATTTGGGAGATTAAGATTCTAACAACGTATCTCCTCAATGAATATTTTGTGATGGCAGTAATTTATGAACAAAACAAAAAGCAAATGAACATCTAACGGTATACACGTACCTTTTGTTTTCTTTCAACCAAGGGAACGAAAACTTGTCGCGCATGGTGTAGATCTCGGCGCTCGATAGCGTACCGTTGAGTTATAAAGAACTGCGCTTGGTTTCGCGTTCTCCAAATTTTGATTTAAGCGAACTTAAATTATACCGTTTGAATACTGAATTTAAAAAGTTCCTTATCAGAGAGATTACAGTTAACCAAGGCTCCGACTGTGACATGGCGCAGTGAGGGTAATCTTTCTTTTAATTATATAACCTGGTTCATTATATTCTTGTTTAGGAGCAAACAAATGGTGGAAGGCACTGGTAAACATCACAGCCAATACCCTTTGACACACGCTGGTTGGCAGGCCGTAGCGCATCACAGTGTGGCCCATGCAATGCTGCAGGATACGAGATCCGTACTTTGCCGCTTTCCCTGCAGTAATAACGTCTGAAAAAAATAACGAAAATTCACTTAAATACAATAATAAAAACAATAATTATACGATGCTTTGAAGCTGCCTGCGACTGTGATAATTGGTGCTCAAAAGAAATGCAAAATACACAAAGATTTCTACTAGCATAATGATACACGGTAACGTTGTGGGGTTCTTGGCATTACTATTTTGCATAAACCTCTTCATTGCACTCCGCATCATAGTCCAAAATAATTGCAGCACGATGACCACATTTCGCTTATCATGTGTTCGAAACACCGCGGTTTGCTGTTCAAAGACGGCAAGATGCGGCGTCGGAAATGCTCTTCTTATGAGCAGGACTCGGTGAAAGTAATATAAGTGCTCCTTCGCAAGAAAATAAAATGTACAGTAGGACTGGTCCTCATCTCATAAACTGTGTATTCAATAAAGCGGTTTGTTTGTATTTTTGGTACTTCTGCTGTATAAAATAATAGCGCTACTTCATCAATATAAAAATATTTAGAAAAGAGTTTATTGGCGCTTATGCGTTTTTGTTAAAAGTGGTGTGCAATGAATAATGAGGCATGTGCAGTGTCTTAAAAACGTTATAACGGGAAAATATTATGGCCCCACAAAGCTAGATCGCTCTTAGCCTCCAAGTTTTTGCCACGGGCGCCCAGAATGTAATGCCGTTCAACTTTCTTTTATTGAGAAGCAATAATTCAAACTTATGAAGTTCTCAAGTCAAGACGGGACATATATGGTTACTTGTTGTTTTTCATTGTAATCTCCGCCAACTGGTGCGCCTCTCCGCCCACAAAAAGGAGAGGCACGAAATGGGTTCTTGTACCAGATTGTTTTCGCAGGTAGCCAATATTTCTTACACTGAATGACGACCTTATCTCTTTCAACTTTTCTTCGGCTGAGCTCATACCTTATGACCTGGAAAGAATGTGAATGTGACCGTGCTAACCTAGGAATGTAAGGTACACAGAAAAGTACAGCCCGCTCGAATTTCTCCATCGCCTCCCGAGTTTACAGGCTCGGGCGATGGCGGGAGTTGTCATGATGGAGACAAATATACTGCTGTTGTGTTTATCCAGTCTCTAAGACATTTGTTCTTATACAGACTTTTCTAACAACCTAGTAATTTTATAATCCTTCCCACCGTTTTATTAGTGCTTCTGTAGGCTCCAAACCATATACATAGTTCTCAAACGTTCGTTACTGTACCACATTGTTTCTTTTCCTATCACTAGGCATTCAATCACATTACTTGGTTTATAACGCACGTAAGACACAAGCGGGGATAAGAAGTGTACGGGGATAAAGTAGCTGCGGCAGTGCGACCTTTTTCCTACATTGGGTGTAGTCAGGCTGATGAAGATGATGAAGAAGGCAAAAGCGTAATTTCGGAGACTGGTAGAATATATGGCGCCATCTTGTCTGAAGGTGGGGGAAATGTACTCACGTAAATGGAAAGCAACATTTGGCCAACTTGTGAGATTTTATAACATTATCGTTTGCTCATAGGAGAAAACAGTGAAGAGGCATTACTTTCCACGCTCGCTTCGTATAAACATCGCTTTTGGTGGAAGCTAGGAAGACGGAAGGTTGGATTACGTCGTATGTGGGGTAAAACATCCCGAACCGAGGCCTGTTCGGCTGCAGGGAGGCCATAATTTAAGGCTCAGCATTATTCGAGCATCTGGGGATCTTTAGCTTGCCATGACATTGCCCAGCACGGGGCCGGCGTGGCCGGGATTCTATGCCGCTACCTTGGGGTCTTCAGCGGATAGGCAAATCCACAAACCCACCATACACTAAAAAAAAATGCTCCGCAGTACAGAGAAACCCGCTGGTAATGCGTTGCCGGAGGGTTTTCCGCAACATGAGGTACGGACTAAATGTCAGAAACAGAGACTCCGTATGACGACTGTCACATTCTTGGTAACGGAAAGTTACGCAATGCTATGCACGAGACCGAAATCGTTTTTTCACAATGAATGCTTATGTTTTGTTCTTATTGAAGTTTCCGAAATGTGTATGCATACGTCCTCCGTTTACTCGGAAGTCATTTCATCTAGAGCGGAAATTATCTGTATTGTAATTATGTACTTTCTGTAGTACATGAACATGCGTCTTCGTACAGCTTCTGCCCGCAATGTTCACTGCAGATATAGCCGTCCAGGTGCCGAAGAAATAAGTATTATGTACAAGGCTTTCCTTTACGCATATTATGTAGTGCATACGTACAAAGAATGCAGCTTAGAATGAAAGAGTGGTAAGTGTTTGGGTGAGTACAAGTACATACGTTTTATTTTCATGGCAAACTACACACATTGTACATCTGCACATTGCTGTCGGATCCATCTGAAAAGCATAAAAAAAATCCTCATTTAGAGGTCACACACCAAATATAAATTTCACAAATACATTTCAACCATCCGCTATTGAACAATCGGCTTTCGTAGAAGCTTTCAAAAGCCATTCGCCGAGAACCAACCCGTTATAATTTATTGCCCAAAATTCATTTCTCATAACAGTAAACAGTAAAAACCACAGGTCCATAAAGAAGCAGACAAAATGCACTTTCCCGGGCGGCACTGTGCGCATGAAAGTCTTTACAGTTGCTTATCATTTTGTGCAAATAGAAAGTAGCTCAGGATGGGGGCCAGATGCAATTCAATGCAGGTGCCTTTTTGTACATAGTACTAAATGCACAACTTAGCGAGCAAGGAACATTGGTAACATCTGAAAAAGGTGGGAGACGCTTGCCGAATTTATCGTCCATCCAATTTGTTATAGGCAAGACAAGACGAAGTGAAAGTCCCCGGGCATGCCCGTTGCGGCAGATTATGACGCTTTTTGTTATGGCATTCCAATATCTCTGCAATGTGCCTCACAAGGAACGGATGCTCAAGTTTTAAAAAAAGGGCTCTTGGCAGAAATTTAACCAAAGGCCGTTGCCATGTGAACCTTTTTAAAATGATGACCCAGAAAGACGAAGTGTCCTCATGTGTCTGATGCAAAATAAGGATGAAGGCATGAGTCTTCCTGCTTTTTGAACAGCTGTGATAAGTTTTTTACTGGTACTGCTTGGTGCAGCTTCAGTCTCCTTCTTGACATTTTGTGAAATAATTATATATCTGCGAAAGATCTCGCTAGCAAACATTTTGGCACTAATGGAGAAGCAAAAAGACCCATGTCCTAGGCCTTTTTTTGTGACACTAAAGGAAGGCTTGCCTTTTAGAGTCATTGATTACGAAGAGGTCTATGTGGCAACAAACTTTGAGAGAATTCCTTCAAGGGCTCTTTGTTCTCATGAGGTGCCCTGTAGATATACCACAACACCTCAGTGAGCTGTTACCAGCCCTGTGAGTTCACTGTCACTTGACATCAAGGGTATGTACTTTTCCTCGCCACATGCAGCAAAGATGTATATGTCAAGAGAAAGCATAAAAGATTTCTAAGTGCAATTCTAGATTGCTTGCGGAGGAAAGCACAAGAGTGGCCATGCTCAGCTGTTACCTTTGCTTCTTGCTCGAGTTCTACAGTGAGTACTACGTAATGACAGGTGTCTGCATCAACTCATATTTAACACCCGTCCTGTGCGACCTCCATCTTGCTCTACATGACAGGCAACTTTATAACTCCCTTCATGCAAAGAGTGTCATCAGGGTCGGTGTGTCCTGTCAGTTTCCTGGTCCTGTGGTTTGTGCTGTGTTTTCTACTCTTAAATTATTTACTGCCTTCATTCTCCACTCCATGAAGCCTGAATGTGCTACACTGGGCTGCTCCACGCGTTGTGGAGCAGCCCAGTGGCCATTTTTTTTTTCATACGTCGGAGGCACTCAGCTCGAAAGCCATGCTTACTATATTCAGCAGACAAGGGTACATGTGAGACACATCATTAATAACTAATTCTCACAGTGGTATCTGGTGCAAGAATATCTAAATACTACTCAATTTTTGCTTAAGCTTTCAGATACGCTCTTAGATTAAAAACATAATTTGGCTACATTAGCAGAAGCACAGCACCAAGGTACTCACTCACCAGTTACCTGAAGCACTGTACGCAAGTTCTCGTGCCATCATGAATACAGCACACTGTCCACGTCTTCATAATGCCATGTCACTCCAGCACTTCGGTAGCAAAATTTTCCTTTAAAAAAAAGTAGTTTTGTTTATGTTAGACTGGTCATATTTAATTTTACTATATACTATGTACTTCTCATTGTACTGCCCCAGACTAAAAAATACCAATGATCACGCTTTGAATTATGTCATATGTGATCACCAAATTATGTGATCACCAATATGTTCTTAGAAATTCTGACTGAAATAAATCTGACAAAATATTATTTCAGAAAATGTGGCACAAGGAAGAAGGACGCTAGCTAGATAACCTGGACGAATGTTTTCAGTTGCATGCAGCCACCGGCACCATTTCACACAAAATGTACAATGAAGTGGGTTTTACCTTTCCGAATAGAATTTAATGCTGCAAACATTTAAGTAAAAAAATTTCAACCTTCCATTCCGCATAAAGGAAAGAAAATTCCTCTCATCTTTTCACAAGCCTCTGCAAGTACACAATTCAGTAAATCTACTCTACAAGTACTTGAATCTATCAGCACGAGACAGGGACGAGAAAAGAAACAAAACAGGCACTGACTCGCAACTGAAGTTTATTGAAGTGAACAGAGTATATACAGAAAAGCCACACGCCACAAACTACACAATTACACATAAGCCACATCACAACATAAGTAAAAGATTGCCCTTAACATTCCTCTCATCTAGACAGTCCAACCCGCTGCATGTTAACGCTATGGGCAGCACACTCACACATTCGTCTCCGAGTCATAAGATGTGTCTAGCCTCGATAATTTTCTGGTTAATCTGCTGTGAACGTAGTGCCAAAATGCGTGTTGCCGAAAGGAATGGCTAGCAGCCTTCACATCCCTTGTAATATGCAGATAAGTTACAACCCCTACCAATATCCAAATACCTCTCATGCTCCTGTAGTCTTACATTGATACACATTCCAGTTTCACCAACATAAACCCAACCACATGATAATGGTATGCAATGCATGCAATGGTTGTAAGGCACATATATGTTGCCACGTTTCACTCGACACATGTGCTTTTCCCTAACGAAATTCACAAAATCATTAACAATTTTACAGATTGTAGACAACTTATTAGGGGCCAAACACACCATTTTTACGTCATACCTTCTGGCCACAGTTTTCAAATTTTGCAACAATCTGCAACAACACAGTCAGTCTTTTGGCATCTCCCTGGCTGGCCCCAGCCTGATCATGCCAGTCCCTGCGAAGGGGTTTCAGCTTTTAACATGCTAAAGGGAAGAATGGCACAGCATCAAGTAACGAGGAAAGCAGGACAGCACACCCACACACAAGTGCCAACCCTGGAGCAGATACAAAATCCAAGAGCGCGTGCTTGACATTCAGCGTTGACAGTCAAGGAAACGAGGAAACACGGATTTGAACGCTAAAGATTGAACGAGCCCGATCCTTGGCTGCCAACGCTGAATGTCAAGTACACGCTCTTAGATTCTGCATCCTCTCCAAGGATGGCACTTGTGCGTGGGTGTGCTCTCCTGTTGTCCTCGTTACTTGATGCTGCGCCATTCTTATCTTTAGCATGTCAGACCAACTTGCCCAATCTTATATGCTCAGCTTTAACAATTTATCGCACGCTTCTGCAATAGCATGGTTGGGAAATCATGCTTTCATTAGCCTTAAAATCTTCTCTTGGAAACCAGTTGTCACGCTGTAAAAGCATGGCTTCACCAATACCGAGCCTAGACTTGATGACGCAATGCTATCTTTCACTAGCTTAGAATCGTTCGACCAACAGTCAAGTAGCTGCTTAACACTCCTGGGTGAATATCGCTAGCACACATGGCGTGTGCAGAACATCAAGGTAAGGTTCAGAAACCGCAGCTCTTTTTGTTGGGACATTTTCTCCAAGGTAAACTTAAGACAAAGGCCTTGCTCCTTAAACAAGTTCACAATATGTACAGGTCCCACACTATCACAACCTTTGTAAAAGACCAGAAAATCATAGACGTAGCGAAAGATTTCCCCCAGCCCATGTAATTTCTTTGCAATCATTCCTTCCACCCTGCTTAAGAGAATATTGCTTAGCACAGGGGCAACCTTCGAATCGATACATTTAGCAGACTTTTGAACATATGCCGCACTGCCATACTCCACAAACATGCTCTTCACTTCAAATAAAAGGAGGCAAGTGCCAAAAAAGACTTATGTTACACACCCATTCCTAAACACGAGCTCATCGTTGTGCTCCGATATACACATTCATAAGCTTTTCACAAGATCTTCATACGGGATAGAATAAAATAGTTCTACATCGACACTAATCACAAGACAATCCGCTGGATTGTCATTCTTAAGATACTCAACCCCACTGCGAATTGAGTACAAGAAATGGATCTTCAAGATGCGAAGTAGACAGATGCTTTTGCAAATAACCAGAGATAATTTTGCATGAATCCTTTTCTGAAATTTATCTGAAGAGCATGTTATTGAATAGCATTTATTTGAAGAGCATGTTTGTAGAGTAGTGCAGTGCGGTATGTGTTCTAAAGTCTCGAATATGTAGTGGTTCAAAGGTTGACCTTGTGCTAAGAAATATTTTGAGTAGGATGGATAGAATAATATCCTAGAATGTGCATGGGCTGGGGGAAAAATCTTTTGCTATGTCGATGATTTTCTGGTCTTTTATAAAGGTTGTGATAGTTCGGGACCTGTACATCTTCTCAAGTTGTTTAAGGAGCAAGGCCTTCATCTCAGGTTTACCTTGGAGCAAATGTCCCAAGAAAAAGAGCTGTGGTTTCTGGACCTTACCTTGATGTTCAGCACACTTCATGTGTGCTGGCGAGTGTTAAGCTGCTACCTGGCTACATGTCGACCATTCCAAGCTAGTGAAAGATAGCATTGCGCTTTCTAGCGCGGGCTCAGAATTGATGAAATTATGCTTTCACAGCATGACGACTAGTTTCCAAGAGCAGATTTTAAGGTTAACAAACGCAGGATTTCCAAACCTTGTTACTGCAAGAGCATATGATAAATTGTTAAAGAAGCTGAGACAGTTTTGCGGCGACCGGCACAATCTGGCTGGGGCCAGCCAGCGAGATGCCAAAAGACCAGTTGTGTTACCGTATGTACATAAATTGTCGCAAAATTTGAAAAATGTGGCCAGAAGGTATGATGTAAAAGTGGCTTTCTCGGACCCTAATACGTTGTCTAAAGCATGTAAAATTTTAAGAATAATTCTGTGAATGTGGCTCGAGAAAAGTACACGTGTAGAGTGAAATGTATATGTACCTTGTAAAATGAATGTGGTATCAAATATTATTATCTTGTAGTCTGGTTTACGTAGGTGCAACTGGAAGGTGTATGAATGTAAGACTACAGGAACACAAGAGGGTAGGGGCTTGGCTAGGTGGTTGGGGTAACTCTGCTGTACACTGCACGGGATGTGAAGTCTGCTACCCTTTCCTTTTGGCAACACGCATTTTGGCAGTAAATTCAGAGAGATTAAATGGGAGATTATCGAGGCTAGACACATCTTATGACTCCGGGAAGAATGTGTGTTTTGTCTATCGTGTTAACACACAATGAGTTGGACTACCTCGATCAGGGAAATGTTGAGGGCGATTTTTGACTCATGTTGTCCTGTATGCTTATCTGTAACTACATGGTTTATGGTATTGCTTGGCTTTTTATATATTCCCTGTTCACACCAATAAACTATAGTCGCGAGTCAGCACCTGTCTTGTCTCCTTTCTCATCCCTGTCTTTCGCGCTGGTGGATTCACCGCAATGGCTCACCTCTGCAGAAATCAAGACATGACATTTTCCTCTTCACACTCATGGTTCAGCGCATAATACGGCAAAGGCTTTTCAATTCCAAGGAAAGTTCATGGCTCCATTGAACACTGCCTCCTGCTTACAAGACACAGAGCAGCAATCATTGTAGATTCTACCTGTGACACAAAGAGCAAAGTTTTAGTTTGAGTGGACTAAACTAGGAAAGCAGCACAATATATCTATAGCCAAATAACTGAACTGAAAGAAATAGAGGGTAGTGTAATAGTGAACACACTGATATATTGCAAGTGACATATATGCTTAATATATTGCAATATCCAACACTGCTACCATTGCCTTAGCCAACTACTTCATAAATAACAATAAATGCAGTATCACAAAAATACTGATAACGTACTTTGTGCTAATAGTAGCAGTGCAGGTTCCATGAACAAAAAAGGGCCCAGTGCTGACTGTCGTTCCCACAGCAGCCTTGTGACCAATGGCCGGTGTAAAGGAAAGAGGAGGAATGACTGAAAAGAAAAAGAGCCAGGGGGAAGGAAAACAGGTATAGAAGGGCTTAGGATATCATAGGCAAATAAGGTTGTTTAGACAGTGAGCACAAAATAAACATTACCACACAAGTAAAGACATACAAGACCAAACATATATATCATTATGCAGAGTGACAAACTTGATGCCATTTAGCCCAAAATATGTTTTCAATAAAGTGATTATAATTAATAATAGAACAACTGACCGAGTGAAACCATAACAGGGATGAACAAGGAAGTTGTTAATATTCTGGCAGAAATTAAAAGAAGAAAATGGATCTGGCCAGGGCATACAATGCAGAGAATGAATCACCAATGGTATCTTAGGGCAACATAATGAATTTGATGGATTTTAATGGCACAAGGGCATCTGTGGCCAAAGAGTGCCTTAGCACAAGTTAATTTCGTCTACTCAAGGTGAAATCAGAGACCCATTTCCCAAGCATTTCGTTCCCGATAAGCTGAGCACCACGCCAGGAAACAGCTTGTGCATTGTATCGCAACAAAATGAATTTCACCCTAAGGAAAATATAGCAGGAGATAGCTGATTATAAGCTCACTAGATAAGATTAGGTGATTTCTGATAGTGTGGCATGTAGCTGGTGCAAGACACAGATAATTAAATTGGAAAAGGCCATTGTCCTGAGGTGAATGTAAACTAAGCAATGAGGATAATGAAATTCGCTACACTAGAGCTGTTAAGAATCAGCTCAAGTTCCATGCTTCAAGATGATGCAAGTTTTCTCAGTGAAAAAAAATCATAAGTTCACCCAAGAATTGGTATCTTGGCGGTATCAGGCTGCAGGTGCAGATGAATTAATCCTGCCTCAGAGAAGAGCTACATAGAGCACAAAACATTTTAGGCCAGTCCTACACTGACAGCTGTTAATAACTATTTTAAAACTGTTTTTCATTGCACAAACAATAATACCAAGTTTGTGTTGGTCATGTGATTATGTTACTGAGGCTCTCCTAAAAATTCTAGCCAGAGCTAAAATACAAGCTGTCTCAACTAAGTTTTTATATCAACAATGAGAACATAAACACATGCAGATTATTCAAGTAGAAGTATTATTCTTCATGACGTGCCCTACAAATTTTAAATTATACTGAAAAGTAATAGAGTGGAGTGCTTGTGCCAAAAATACTAAACCTCAACAACAAAGAGAACACAAGATTAAGGCAACAACATATTGCCCAAAATTTAAATGTTTGACAGAACAAATTTGAAAAGAAAACCTCTCCACAACTGGAACAAAACAGCGTGATACCGAGCACACATTTGAAAATTGTTTCATCCAAATCCCCAGTCTGGTGCTCCAGCACTCTTCAGCCAGCATGTCATGAAATGTACCATAGTTCTGGTAGCTGTAAAGAGTATACAGCTGATCCGGCATTTTGATATGTGAACAGTAACCCTCAATGACCACCAGGCTGAATACTTTCAAGAGGCTGTTCTAGTAACAAGACTGCAGTGAAACACTTAGCAAGTTATGCGGGCGTAATAATGCAAACCGTTAATCTGAGAGTTCGCTACCACGCAACTCTGTAGTAACTCCTAAAGTGTTGCAATCGAATGAAAAAAAGGACTGCCTATTATATAAACAAAAGTCAAGAGGCTGCAATGCAAGGCCACGACAGAAGTGCTGCAATACAGCAATAGTGATACAATGTACACTTTAAGCAACACAATGAAACAAGATCTTTTATCCTTAATTATCAGAATTTAAATATTTGTTTTCCTTGCTCTCTTGCAAAATTAAGTTTAGATCGTGAAAGCGCTCGAAAAGACAAGGATACAGAAGGAGATTTCCACACAGTGCGCTTACTTCCAGTGTCTTTTTGAGCACATCCACTATCTAAACATGGTAACCCAACTAGTTTAAACGCTGTCGTTATTCCAAAATTAAGCCTTTCAGAAAGTGGGAGCCCCTTTCCCCATACAAGGTGCACCATAACTAATCCAACACTTTTTTCATGATATGTTTTCTCTGAGAATAAACACTGTTTGAAGATTTTGCAATAGTACTTGTCTTTTCGATTCTACGAATGTATCATGCAAGTGTTCAATGAAATGACCATCTGCCTATCTTGATCATTGCTCAAAATCAGGGTATAATGCACCATGAAGGGCAGGCTCTGCTTGATTTTTATGTTTTCCTAACGAAGCATGTATGTGCAACCCTTCTGCTGGCTTGTATGCAGCAGGTTTGTCTAGCTAGGCGAACTGTGGTTTTGCTATAAAGATGAAATGGTACTTTGGAAGTGAATGGTTTTCTAAAATGCATTTAACATACATACCGGGGCTTTAACAGCACCTGGTGTAAGCAACATCAGTGGGGGGACCGCAGGAGTGGCCTAGTGGTCCGAGCATCTGCCTCGCAAGCGGTAGGTGTGGAGTTCGATCCCCAGTGCCATCGGGTAACCAGCGGTGATACAATGGGTCGTTTCAATGGCCAGTTTAAAACTTGAAATAACCAAGCTGCAATATATACAAAAAATGATTTGTGTGCTCTCTCTTACATGACATAGTTAATCATATCATAGTGTTGGTAGTATACAAAATGCATGTGTGGAACATATACATGCACTGTTTTTGTTCACATCTTACCTGCTATGTGCTGTTATGGCATGTTATGTGCTGGGAAAGCAACAGTTGTGAGCAATGTTGTGTTGCAGCCTTTCTTCTGATGGAATTTGAATCATGTGAGGTGCAGCTGAAAAAAATTGTTTCATACATAAGTATATTTCATGTAACACAACAAAAAGTGCACAGCCCCATCATGAGTTGTGGTTTAAACTAACAGCGAGCTTTTTACTACTCTATTTAACATATGATGCAAGTCAGTGATGCTGGAGGCACAAAACTAAATACTGTGAGGTAACAAGAGCTAATATGGACAATCATGCCTTTAAGAGATATTGTCAATATATATTTTCCTGAATGAACTAAAGTTATCCTTAGAAGCATTCAGAGGAAGATAATTTTGCTAAATGCCTTTTGCCAGAATAGGCCTTTTATGAACCAGTTGCAAATGAAAAGAATAACTTTAAGACCATGCTATGCATGGTCTAACGCCAAAGTAGTTGCATACAAGCAGTATACTATGCCCCTAGTTTTATGGTGGGCCTGTACTGCACAATTTTCATGCAAGGTAGTGGAAAGTATGTGCCATGAAAGAGACCTCTGCTTACTGAAACTGGCAAATAAGTACTGGGTTTTTAAGGCAGGAAAAAAGTTACATAGTTCCTTCTGCAGGTTTTGAACTTCAGGTTAGTTATTTGAAAAATATCAATCCCTGAACTGCAATGATTGAAGTTTTTAGCAAATAACATTTCCATTGTAACAGTGGAAACGCTCTTTTATATGAGGAACGACTTTTCAAAAGCCTGCGTTTCATGGTGGCTGTCAAGTAGCCCTGATAAAGAGAAACCAGTCACGACACACAACCAAGCCCCCGTAGCACATTTTAAACTATACCCTCATGATATAGCTTTAAAGTAAGTGTTAAGCAATACAAATACAAATCCCTTGATTTCCTTCATGATTTATCACTGGTGTATACATACAAAGATAACCGTACAAGATGTGGAGTGCATGGTACAGAGAGAGTAGGCAGATTGTTTCTTGACACTCAAAAAGTGAACAAGGGAAGGAAAAATCTCAGGGTGCTTGCCGTTTCGACAAGACAACTTGTTTTCGTCTGGGGTCAACATATACAGAGGAAACTTAGAATCAAGTACAGGGTTGTCCACTCTTAGTGCGAACACGCGAGCACATGGCTGTGCTCTTTGGGCCACTGTGTCTGACATTGCCACACATCGAAGTGTAACATGACACGAAGCACCACATCCAGGTGCATCTCCTCTTGCGCCATTTTGCAGCAATGAGTGGCTGCGCCGCACACAGTGGACCTCTAAAGAGTGCGGCCATGCGCTCACATGTTTGCACTAAATGTGGCCAGCTCTGTACATTCCGGAATTGGCATAATTATTTGAAAAGGCCTTGCACATGGTCAGAGGTTTCCCAACCCACATTTTCCCCCTTTTTTCCTGCTTTCTTTAATTTATCGTTATACTTTAACCTTACGCCCTGCACCTCCTGACATCACTTCTCGGAACCTTGGCTGCCATACTCCTCCCCCTTCTTTTTGCCTTTTCTCCGAACCTGCCCTCATTTTCTCTTTTTACTTCAAATTATTTTGCCCCCCCCCTCCCCCCCTGGTACTTTATTCTGCCATGCTCCTTAATTCCTTTATCCTAGTTTTTCAGGAAAAGGCAGCCAGCCATACCAAGCCACCTGTTGCGGCTGGACATAAAGCCATTCAAGCCCACTATCCACACTCCATACCCCGAGATTCGTTTCTACTGAATTGGGCTTTTTTGTTTTCACAGTTTTGCAGGTCAGCCGGTTAATGTTCTTTAGCAGCTATCATGCCTGGTCAAGGTTCATGGTCCCCATCGCAACGCCCTTCCCATATCGCACCCTCGTCCCACACAACAGGCCTTTCGCCTCGAAGTGAAAACCTTATTTAAACACCACCAATGATGAACACTTTGCCAGACAAAGACAAGTCCTCTTGTCGAAACGTCGGCAAGCACCCTGAGGCTTTTCCCTTCCTTATTCAGTTTGTGAGATACCAGGGACAGGTGTTCAAGCAGCCATACCACACTAATACCCCTGTCACACGGGCACCGCAAAGGCCTTTGAGAATCATATTCAAAGGCGTAAGGAGTGCAGCTACCCGGTACAAATGTTGCGCCTTTGTCGCTAAGGGCCTTGGAGGCGAAGGCGCTCAACCGAGACCTTCGGAGCCCGAAGACGCGGCATTCGAGAAGCTGTGATCGCAGTACCATCCAAAGTCAAAAAGTAAAAGCAATAAAAAAAATACATAAGCTAATAATGTTTGAAAACATTTTTTTCAAATACGAAAGGTGTGTCTGGCTTTGGTTTTTGTATGGGTGTTTATGTTTTATGTTCAAATTTCAAGACAGTGAAAGTGTTGCGGCAACACCGAGCGCCCATGGAGGCCAAGGCAATACACGTACAAAACCTGCTCCTGCTGATGAGAGTAGCTGTTGCAGTACTTTTAAGGAAGCAATCAGAATAAAAAATTGTCAAAGCTCAACGAATGAACAGAATACACCACTTTAATTTTAGAACACTCACTTCAGCCACCTCGAGTATAGCAGCGGGTGCTAAGCCTGAACGACTTTTACCTTTGGGCTGCACCGTGTAGCTGCATCGCTGCTCCTTTAAGCTTTCGCTCCTTTGGTGAAAAATGGTGCCTTTGCTGGAAAGGCCTTCGAGGAATGCCATGTGACAGGGGTATAAAGCCCATTTTTTACTGACACGAAAGACTCAGTGCCTTTAGTTCTGACAACATTCTGAATCATGCTTTGGTGGCTTAGCATATCAGAATACTGGACATGACAAAATCAGCTAATTAGTGAGGGCTATTATTTGCTATAGGTAAAATTATAACATTCTCCTAAAATAATGAAAAGAAACCACCAGCACTGACATCAATGTACAATTTGGCTGTAACATACTGACATGACAATCTAGTTAAACGTAAATTCTCTTTTCGCAGTTCAAAACTGCATGCATTATTTCTAGAAAGCGCGAAAACAGAAGCTCATACATAGTGCCAAAGAAAAGAGTTCATAATAGTACCACTTATGAGGTGTTTATCGGCAACTGCAATGAGCAAGGCTATGTTAATGGCAATCCAGAGTTATTATGTGTCTTACGAGCGCATGCACTTGAGAGGTGATAGCAGCTGTGGACGCAGCTGTCCATCGCAGTTTTGGGTCTGTCGAGATAACACATGGGGTAAGGTATTCCCTGTTTTGCTGCCGAAGGCAAAACCGTCAGCGAGTGGAGTTGCCTTACTATTCACTGTCAATATCTACAGCTCAATGTAAAGGAAACTAGGGCATAAAACATACAGCATTTCATATTATGCTTTGGCCAAATGCAGTGAGAATGAAACAGACTAGAGACTTGTCTTATGACGTTTGCACTCTTTACTTTGCACCAGAGGAAAATAAATTTATGTACAGTTGACCTACTGCTTGCCACAGTCCTAGAAGAAATGAATCCAGGTCTCAGAAATTCTACCGAGAGAATACTGATGCTGCATGTGCATTTCTCTGAACTGTTCGGAAATATGCAGAAGTTACCAATTTTTTTACTACCTGATTACATACTGTAATCTTTGCAAGGAATATGAGGTTAACGGACTGGGAAAAAATGTCAGGAATGGTGCCTTTGGTACTGGGCACTTGGACAAACAAATGACCCACTGGGCGTCCCCAGGAGCTCTGCTACCAGGCACCCCTGGCAACAGTAGTCAATTTTCCAGATCCAAAGGAGCCATGCGAATGATTGCCGAAAAGTCAAGTTTAAGGACAGCAGATGCATGAACACTAAACAGTTTTCCAACTTTGTTTCAGTGTGATAAATGGTTTCAAATCTCTAGACTATATCTGGTAGTACACAAATTATCAGAAGACCATCTCCCGCTCAGAATCATCTCAAAACACATTCGACACGCAGTACCAACATGGACAGTTCGTGCTTAATTGAATCCCAAAGTTTACGCTGATCGACCAATATTACTCTAAATAGAGACAGAAAGCGCATGCACGTTGTACTGATGTTATCGTGAACATAACATGCGACGAGACGCAGGGTTACAATACAAACAAAAAACCGCTTTCAAAATTTGAGAACAAAAGGCTCACCTTCTCACAAGTTCGCCAAACCGGAGACGTTGCCGAGTGGCTGCCGCCAAAGTCACTCGCAATGCACAGAAACAATAAAAATGCAGTGCCGCTGACTTTCCTTGAGCAATTCCAGTCGACTGAACTTCCAACTGTTCGCACCGGTTACCTCTGCAAGCATGTCTAAAAGTTAGCGGCGCAGCCGCGCCATTTGCAATTTACGGAGCAACACGGGAAATTCATAGCGCCATTCGCGTATTCGCGCTCAAGCTCACGTCGCTGATGTCGCAAAGGCGCACAACGGCAAAAACATATAAGATGTATTTAATTTTACGGTAGCTTTTTTAGCTGATAACCTGAATCGTTTGATATATTGTTTTTTTCTTTTCATTGCATGAACGTTATTACCACCAGCGGCAGCGCAGCTTGGCCATGGCTAGCCGTGGCGAAGTCGAAGCGCTAGCCGAGCCCGCAGTCGGAAACATGTGCGCAGTTAGCGCAGTGTGGAGTTGAATGAACAGGCGCTATGGAATGGGTTTTTGTTCTTCCGTGTTCGCTGCGTGCGTCCTGCGCGTTGCGTGTCTTTAGTATGTGTGTGTGTGTATGTGTGTGGCCGGAACGCTGCATTGGAGTGTACATACAACCGCTCGCTGTCCCGTGCGGCATCGGTGCGTAGTAAAACGATCATGCAGAATGTGCGTTACAATGCCAGTGGCCCTGCACGAAAGAGGAGACTTGAAGGCGACGGAAAAGCTGCTCTCCCTCGTGGGACTGCAAGAATCTGGCGAGTAACAGTCGACGCGCGTTTCGGTGGATGATTCCGTTTACCACGCCAAAAAATTCAGCACTGGCCAACAGCAATGATGAACTGCTGCTGCATCATCACCTGTGTGATGTTTGTGACAAGCTTGTTGGATGTGAACGTGGCCATGAATGGTATTCGCCGAGCAGTGGCCCTCAGGGCGTGGCACCAGTTGATACCTGAAGACGATTACTGTTTGCCCGCGCCCTGGCGCCTCGCATTCAACCGAATGCTTTGGCGTTAATTATCTATATCTGAATTTCACACGTAGTTGGACTCACAAATATTACAGCGTACAAACGTACCGTCGGAAGAGCACCCTTTTTCATTTTTTTAGGGAGGGGGTAGGGGAATTACCGTCTGCTCAAATTTAATGTCACTAATATTTTGAGCTTATTTTCTAAACAGGTGCCGTGGTGGCACTGTAAGCAATGCATTTACTGGGCAGAAGTTTATTTTATGTTGTGTTGGCACAAGGTTAATGATTGTCATTGTACTGTGGTGCCATGTTCAAACAAAACACATAATTGTACACTCTTTGAAGAATGTCTGATGAGGTAATAAATTACTGAGCAGCGAGTATGCACTGTGGTAAATGCGACGAACGTTACTGAATTACTTCACACTTGTCAAGTTCTGTTGTCGTTAGTGATTACGTATGCCTTGGTGTCTGCTGCTTTCCAGTGTAGGGGTCGAGAGGCATGTCGAGCTCCACTTAGCAGCTTTTTTGCCTTCCACTCTCTACTGGCCAACGTGGTAAAATAAACTCAACATAATGCGTGATTGCTCAGACCTAGATTAGACTACCATTTCACTTATTTACTCTCAGGGCCAATTGGCATCGAAGAGAGGAGAGCAACTAACATAAATACATGTGTAGGCAGATTAATTAAAATGATTATACACAGCAGACTTGAAGGCATTGAATGCAGTGGTGGACATAACGAAGGCAGAGAAGATGTGACAGCTGGAAACGTAGAAAAGTGGAGATCTGCGTGAGTTTGTACGCGACTTAAGGTGAACGCTAGCAAAAAATTAAGAAGGCGCAGAAGACAAGCCAGAGTTAAAACTGTAGTTTAACAGAGGAAAGCACATCCCAGCAATCCAAAATGTCCACATGCAAGCAGTTGTGTGTACACAAAACATAGAAAATGAAACTCCTTTTTGGACAGAAGGAAAGCTAAGGCACATTGCTTATTGTGATGTTGCTTAAAAAGTTGGTGTCTAGTTGTTGCCCTTCATATCTGGTCCTTCCAAACCCAGCAACTGAAATGCCATCAAAAAGGAGCATCTCCAATCACTCTAATTACATGGGAGGTACACATCGCCAGATGTCAGAGGCTTGGCGTCTCATCTTGCAGACTAGCTATTTTGGCAGATTTAAACTTTACCGCATGTAAGGCATGCAGTAGCCTTGAAGGGGAGTATTTCATAAGTGTTACAGCATATTGTACAGTGCTGGCATGCTTCATTATTTACATCACAATAATATGCTAGCACAGGCTGGAAAGTTTCTAAGTGAACAGAAAAAAACAATGTTCATGCCATATCTTAGCCACATTCTTAGTATTGTATAAAAAGTGCAAATAAGGAATTCCTCATTTTTTTGTCAGCTTTTTCTTTCTGTGCATTGATTTTTTGCAAGTTAGCAAGGTTCTACAGTCTTGTGTGCCTATCGGCTGGCCCCTTGTTTGTCAAAGGTACCGAGTACACAATGGGTCGTGTCAGTGCAAGCTAAGTAAACGATGGATAGAAAATTCGTGCTTTCAGAGTATTTCCAGAAAAAAACTGCTATTATTTCCTACTCAGGATGGGGGAACAGCATCGATGGTGCACATCCTCCTTGTCACTGCAGCAATTATGGCTGCTCGCTGCTTTTTGGTGGCGTTTCATTTATCTGCAGGAAGAGCAGGCATGAATGGGCGGCAAGAGGTACCTACTAAATTAAACATTGCATTGAGCAATATGTTGTTGTGTCGGTGCTTTTGTTATCTATGAAGGTGTTGGTGTTTTTGATTAATGGTTGTGTAGCAAAGATGTAACTGCTACATTGCACTGCATTCACAGATTTGTTTGCCCATGTTTTTGGTTTACTCAGTTGTTTATTTCCTTACCAAATGGCAGATGGAAATTCGGCTTTCAAATTGTGCACTTTCATCATGTTTGCAATGTACTTTCAGCTGGTGTTCAGTTTCACTTTGGAGAAGTTGTCCAACCATTGTCTGTGTCTAAATGTTTTCTAACAGTTGACCTCATTACGCAGCATTTCTCACAGGAAGCAAATGTTGCAGTAACATTTTTATTAAATGTTACTCTATCATGTGGCTAGCAATGTAGCGAAAAATATTTTCATCAAGTCAGCTTTTAACATTATAACAAATTAAGGCCTTTGTTATTTAACGTTGCTCGCAATTTGTACCAATCACTCAACCTTGAAGCAACGTAATGCGTTATCACCCTTCCTCGGCTCTTCATTGTGTTAATCACATTAGACATGCTCACGGTCGTTCGCCATGCTAGTTTGCGGACATTGTTGGCTAAGAGTAAACCAGACAAATAAAAAATCGGATGTCATGTGATGCCTATAGTCCGCGGGCCAGCAGTTCATCGTGTAAAAGTGGCGTCACATCATAAGCATCTTCTCTTTTTGCTGCCTTTAAGCAAGTTATTAGTGCATTTGGTGCGACACATAGTCGATGGGGTCAACCGTCCTGTTGTGTTAAGTTTTGATCCCTTAAATTGAATGTTTAGTATTTTTCCCTGCAACGACTACAGAGGAACACGGACGTTTCCTTCAATACTGGACTGAATATACGGTCATTCCCTACGTTTCATTGAAAGCAGAAGTGGTTTTGTATTTAAAACGTACATAGTCTACGTTATAGGTACGGAATTTTTTTACAGTGTATCTTATGGCGACCTTTTTTACTGAACGCATTGTAAACGTGAAGTGCAGTTGACAACCAAGTTCTTACTACCCTTAACCTTCAACAACGGTTCGTTTCATGTAACCACTTCAATCAGGCATGACGGACCAATTACTTACTGTATTCTCCTTCGCACATGTGGAATTTGCCCTGTCGGCAAGTTTGTGTAACGCACAGCGCCATTGCAGCAAAACGAAAAGCAAAGCGAACTTCATCGTTTCCTTGGTCGACTGCAGAGGCAAGACAGAAATCCGAGAAATCCTTCACTCAAAGGAGGATATTGAAAGAGAAATAAAATTTTACAATAGCAAAGACATGCGGTAGATTCTATATCGAAGCGCTCACTTGAGCGATGCCTCACCTTGGGAGCCTGCCAAAACATCCGGCAAAGTCCATCCGTTTTCTGAACTCTAACATGCCTCCGAGCGCAACTGAAAATATGCCTCCGAGAGCAATGAAAAGGAGGATTGATTGCAATGAATTGTTTGACATGCAGAACGAGCTGTCGCTTTCCACTAAGTGAAAATACACGGCGGGGATGATATGCTTGCTTCTTCCGCATAGCTCACAATAAGTTGCCAAATATGCAGGAACAGTAGCCTACATAGATTTTTTTTCCATTTAAGACGCGAAATAAATTTGTTTCGAGGCGCTGCACTGCCGTCACTACTGCTTAAGTGGCATTTCTTATTATTTCGAGGCCACTCTACTTGCTATGAAAATTAACTTGCTTTTAAGAGTGCAGTTTCTGGCGAAGGGGTGCGTCTGCAGCTAACTAGACATCTTCCTGGTCAGAAGTATAGGTCAGTTGACTAGCCAAAGTGTGTGTTCGAGACATTGTCTCAGTAGCCTACCATGTACTCGTGTATCAGAGTGGCCATTTGTCATTGTGCTGGGCGCTTATGCTCCTCGCATTTTATTGATGAGTAGAAGGTTACTATGAGCACAGACAAATGGGGCATTTGAGGGACTCGCTACTATATTTTAACAAAGAAGCCAACAGTCTCCGAGGCTACTACAGGCATACGGGAAGGTTATTTGTGTTAGATATTTCACGACCATTTTTGGGGAGACGGAATAAATTAACTTCCTTCAGATACAAGACATCTTTAAATAAAGTTTAAAAAACGGCAACCAAATTTTGCCACAGGTCGGATTTGAATCCACGACTCGTGCGCGTCTCATACAGCACGCTGCCAACTAACCTAAGAACTCGGCTGTCTCGCCTTCTACAGGTTTCCTCTCCACTTTTATCCAAGTGCCAGCAAAAATATTCTGAGCGGCAGCAACCGTTATGCTCTGCACGTCATGCATGTTATTTCGACTGTCAAAGACCATGTAAGTGCCAGCAATTTTAATCAAAACGCCAGCTCTTATAATACCAGCGCCAGTTAAATAAATCTGAATGCCAGCACATTTAATAAAAGCGCGAGCTTTTCTAACCTGGGCGCCAACCAATTAAATCCAAGTGCCAAAGCCATTAATACTATCACAAGTGCTTTTACCGACAGTCAACAAATTTAGTCCGCGTGCCAGCTAAATCAATACAAGTGCGGGGATTTTTAATCCGAGTTCAATTCACGTGCGGACGACGACGACAGAGGACCTCAAAGAACAGATCACGGATGCCATGAATTAATAGAAACTCAGATATTTATTATGACTCTGTGCTGCCTGTATGACACGAATGAATGCAATATTTTTCATTCTTGACGTTTTAACGAAATGTTTCAATAGTCGGACACAGATCAAGAACTAAGGGGCGGATTCCTCTCAAAGGATCCCCCTACAACTAATGGCGTTGGCGTACTGCCATTACCGCGCAACAGACCGCATTGCACCTACAAGTAGCACAAGGAGCGTTCCCACTCCAGGTGCACCCGCTCGCGAAAATAGTCCCTAAGGGCGCTGTTATTTCCAGGAAGAATAAAATGTTTGTTGACCGTGTCATGTGCCCGCTAGAATTTAACATGAAATGGAGTGACTTATTTTCTAACAGTATTAGCGTGTTAATAAATAAAAAGTAATGCAAGTGTGAACGAAGGCACGATGTTGCAGTAGCTCAGCTTATCGAAGCATAATGCTTTCAGACTATCGCACAGTAAAAAAAAATACATTTTCTGGCTGGAAAATTTGTTAAGTGTAGCACAATTATTGCGTGGAAAAGAGAAGCTTTGCCGCGGCGTGAAACTTTCGGGAAAGGTCTACGCCGAGCAGCGTGCTTCAAGCATTTACAGGTAATAAGGCTGGTTAATCGCATGATGCTCGAACTCGTGACTTCGTATAACGACAGATTCGTTGAGCGGCGGCTTCACTGCATCTCCCAGACACGTGCTGCGGAAAGCGGCGTACATTTACATGACAGGTGCTGTGAAGTCCTTGCATTAAAAATTAACGACCACACCTGTGCGCACTCTGAACCATACTAAGTCGCGAAATATACGTGAATTCTTCTCAGCTTTTATCCCGAGGCGCAGTCTCGCAGCTTCCAGAGCCACGTTTTCTTACGTGCTTCATTTTTTCTTCAGCATGGCTCCGAAGGACACCATGACAATTTATATAATAGCCGGCCTCCAGTATAAAGTCTACGTTGTTTGATGTATGTTTCGGATAAAATCTCGAAGCAAAATCTGCACTAGCAATCTTTGTAGCTTTTTCTTAACCTTTTGTAACAAGCAAGCTCTCGATATGAAATTGCGGGGCGTAAGATTGATGATTTCGTTCCTGGAAGCTTGTCACACTCAGGGTACACTATCGAGCAGCAATGTTTTTGGGGAAAACTCGACTTCCTTTAACTGCCTCCAGAAACTGTTTTAGCAAAAACATTTGAAACGATCTTCTTGCATGTACTACAGTGGTTGTTAAAGTTCTATATATGTCCGAGTTATCCAGCCCCAAATGTGAAAGTCACACAATTTTATTGCTGTCTTATTGCTATCCAGTTGGCGGTGGCACTTTGTCAGGGCTACGGATGTTCTGGATGCCCAAACTGAAAATCGCTCTGTATTTAACTGTGAACGTGCCGCAAAATCACGTTGGGAAGCTACTGCCTCCCCTCTTGAGACACACATCAAGGTCACAGCCCCAATAGCCGCTTCTGTAAGGTAGAAGCCCCTTGATTTCTATTTAGGATATAGATGACTTGACCTTCTGCTGGAGGTTTTCCTGTGTGTTGACTAGAAACTAATTCTAATTTTGTACAAGGAAAAGCTTCATATCGACACTTGAAAGGCAAAATGAATGCTTAGGGTTTCATTGCATTTGTGTTATGTGAAGCGAGGGTAATAGTTTGAGTTTCTCGTTTATCATGGTGCAATCTTCATCTACACGTTTTCTGCTAAAGATACCATGCATCCTGCGCTCTTCAGTGAACAAAGCGCCCCCTCAAATGCAATCAGATGGGTCATTCGACATTAGTTCGAGAACAACAGCGGTGCAGGATCTAGGGGTTTAAAAGAAAAGACGAGTTTTAAATGGCAGAAGTGTGGTGCACATCGGATTATCATCAACCAAAACCTGCTTTCGGTTTTTTCACACACAACGGCCTCATTCTTAGGGAGAAGCCGAGGTGAAAACGATCACTATGTCCAGAGCAATAAATGGCGGGTGCAACTTAAGCGCTTCTTTGAACGTAATTTCAAGGACCTCGCGTCTTATTAATAGGGCTAGAAGACATTATGCATATCGATGGGACCGTGGAGTAACATCTTGTTGTGACTGTGGTGGTGGTGGTGAAAACATTTTATTCAGTGAAAAGAGAGTTTGGAGGCCAAAAATGGCCCTTAACATAGGCATAGTCCTTAGTCCGGGACCCCACTGGACGAGGCCGCTGCTCGCTCCCGTTGGACTAGAGCACCGTTAGTCTCCAGCACCGAGCAATTGAGCAGGGCTGCCTCTTATGCCTCTCGGTAAGGAGAAGGGATTGGGGGAAGTGAGATTCTTCTGACAGGCCCAAATCATGTGGAGGATATTGGTAACTTCCCTACAGTGAGGGAAGCGCCCATTAATTTTGAGGGTCAAAATTTTTTGCTATTGCAGGACACAACAAAGTGTTGCTCTGCAGGCGCCTGAGAGTTCGCTCATCGGGTTTACTGCGGCCCTTAGCAGGGACCGGGAAAAGTTGATGTTGTTCGCAATAGATTTCAAGAAGTTCCCAGAACTGCAGATGCTGTTGCTTAATCTCTGAGACGGAGGAGACTGGGTTAGGTGCCTGGTGGGTATGCGCTCGGGCGGCCGTGTCGGTAGCCTCGTTAGCTCTGATGCCCAGATTGCACAGAGTCCAAACTATGCGTTTGCGTAAAGGATCATATTTGCTTACTGTGAGCTTTAGAATATGGTAGGCTAAAGGTGAAACCTCGCGAGCCGTGTTCACATGCTCGACGCGAACATGTGGTGATTACCTTCGAATTCGGGCCCGAGGCGTCAAGCGCAATGGCTACCTACTCGGCCTGCACTGAATTTGGAGCTCGATATGAGAGGCCGTTAATGTGTTGGTCCTGGTGAACTACGGCGGCCGTATAGAACAAGAAGGGGGACGGCCCTGCCACGTCAATGTAGTATATACCCTGTTTGGATCCGTGTAGGTGTTCGAGGGCACGAGCACGAGCCTCCCGTCTGCCGTCGTGTGTGGGCGTCTCCATGTTGCGCGGGAGTGAAAAGACCCAGAGCTTGTGACGCCATAGCTTCGGGATCCGACATGTATCCACTCGAGTGCATTCGTGCTGTGTGTGCGGGCGGTCTAGCAGGCGGCGCCCGGATGCCGTCTTGTGAAGGGCGTCTCCGATGGCAATTCAAATAAGGCAAGAATAAGGCACTGCTTTGATCATAACAACTACAAGAGCGAAAGGGTAATACCTGGAAAGAATACCACGGACATGTGTCATCTGTTAGAGCCCACCAGCCCACTTTTTCTTACTCCAGGAGTCTGAGTCCACCTTCTTATGGCTTGTGCGGTTTTAGGATGAGTGCCTGCAGGAAAGTCTCTAACTGAAATCCAAAATTTCTAGAAAAATTATCAGCGGCATCTTATTCCTAGACGAAGCTGGAAATGTGAAAGATTTCATCCTAAGTAAAATCAAAGTGCATATTAGTACACGCAAGGACAGTTTCAAAACGAGACGGCAAAAATTGACTACCGGTTTAGCATCGCTTAGCACGAAATACATTTGTCCGTAAAGCTTTGATACTGACTCCATTAAAAAATGCGTTTACCATTGAAAACGTTTATGCAGCACCCCTTCGATTACTCCCACTTGCAGTCTATACACAGCTTCCAAAGCTTCTTGAGGTGTTGGAAACTGTTAGAAAACGCTTCTTTTGCCAGGGCTGTCGACTCGTTTGTCGTGGCGTCTCCAACGGCCTCCACGCTCCCCATCCAGCGACCTTTTAGGGCTCACTTCAAGCGAAGAAACAGGCAAAAATCGCATGCGGAGAAGTTAGGCGAGTATGGCGGATGGGAATATACAGCAATGCTGCGCTTGGCGAGAAATTTTGTGACGCTGAAAGCAGTAAGCGGCCTTGCGTTATCGTGTAGAATGCTCCATTGTACAGATGCCCATAAGTCATTGCGACGGCGTCGCAGTGCATCAAGCATGTTTTGGAGCATGCAGATATAAACTCCTGATTCACCGTCTGCTTTGTGGGACAAATTCGTGGTGCCTGACACCTCTGGCATCGAAAAAAAACTATCAGCATCGTCTTTGTTTTGGCCTTCAGTCGCCGCACCTTTCTCGACGCCGGAGACCTTGGGGACCGCCATTCGGCGCTCTGTCTCTTATTTTCAGGATCGTATTGAAAACACCATGTTTCTTCTTCAGCAATGATACTGTTGACGAATGCTGGATCCTTCTCTGCCTCGGAGAGTAAATCAACGCTCACTGATGCCCGCGTGTCCTTCTGGTCCTGCGTGAGGGAGTGCGGCACAAGTCTGGCGTTCAGCTTTCGTTTCCCCAAGCTTTCAAGCAAAATTTCGTGGCATGTTGTCTTACTAATGTCGAGAGCATCTGTTTTATTTTTATTTACAGATGCCTTACAGGCCTCCAGAGAGGATTTTGTGTAAGGGGGGTCAAATACAGAAGTTTTTGTAAAATAGGTAAGAAATTTAAAAAAAAAACATAGTAAAGTACAGCAAAACACAAAAACAGGTGAGTTCAGATATAATATCGCAATTCACAAAACGTGATAAAAGTAAAAAATAACTATGCATAATGAAACAAAAATAGGGGAAATCCACAAAAAGTTATACAAAGGCAAAAGAAAGTATATCAGGCATCCATGAGGAAAGCTGCTCATCAACAGAACTAAAGAGGCAATAGTCTCAAGCAGCCGAAAACGAAGTTATATGAATCGTGACTGTATAAATGACGTGCTAAGCGTTATCAATGAAGTGCTTGAGTATATATTTGCGAAAAATGTCATGATTACCGTGCAGGGCGATGCAGTCCGGAAAATCGTTCCAGAGACGGATGGCACGCTGGAGTTATGAGAAGTTGAAAGCATGTTTGTTGCCATAAATGCGGGCACAGCTGTAGTTATGTAATCTATGTGATAAGTAGGAGGGACATTGTAGATGTGCTGGCGGTGAATCAGTGGCATGGACGTATTTGTGATAGATAAAATGGAAATGTCGCGACGAATTTGCAAGGGGTGCAGTGAAATTCAGATCTTTAGTTGGGATACACGTGACTGATAGCTGTTGTTTTGCGAAATGAAACGACAAGCCCTATTCTGGGCAGTTTCCAACTTCTCTATTAGATATTTCTGATGAGGTGACCAGATGGATGAAGCGAAATCTAGCTGCAGTCTGACAAAAGTAATGTAGGCGTGTTTACACACATGAGGGGTAGTGCATTTCAGGTTACGGTGAAGGAAACCTAGTGACCGGGAAGCATTAGTGAAATTGATGGTTATGTGTTCAGCCCAAGAAAGGTTTGGTGAAAGATGGACGCCTAGATACTTACACTGCGTAGTCAGAGCCAATGTATCGTTATTAATGTGGTAGGAAAAATGCGAATTGACTGATTTTCGGCTAAAAGAAATTATCTTACACATAAAAATGTTTAGTCATTAGCCAGGTTTTACACCAGTCGTTAATGCGATCGAGGTCACTTTGAAGTGCATGGTGGTCATTAGTACTTTTTATTGGTCGATAAATAATGCAGTCGTGAGCAAACATGCGTATCCATGCATGAAGACTGTAATGGTGCGATCTTGTACGATTTCCGTGATTTGAGCCACGTTGTCTTTATTGCGTGAGATTGAAGGGCGTCCCAGCCTTGTGTCGTTGTCACATATATTAAGGAGCCTAAATCAAATTTTAAAGGAAAGAGTCCTGAAGAAGACGACGTGAATTAATCGAAGAATAAAAAGAAAAAGAAAAAGCATTCAGTGAGGTGGAGAGAGATGAGTGGTGGAAAAGCATTCGGTGAGGTGGAGAGCGATGATTGGTGGAGAAGAGAAGAAGACGACGACAAGGCTTACGTGGACTAACACCGAGGCTATAAAAAGGCGAGTGAGAGCGAGGCACTGGGGGGAACAGCAGAGAAGCGGAGGCTCTGGCGGGTCATGGACACTTTGGCTGGAAGAGAGCGACGTCGGCTACTGCTCCGGTGAGCTCGCTTTCTACGGCTTTGCATCGTAGACTTCCTGTCGTGCCTGAGCCCGTTCCGGAGGACGCTACCACCTGCTACGGCCAGGGGTGTCTCCAGAGCTGTTGCCACCCATCCGTGTGGTGCCCCCAACGCCAAAAACACTGGCATAACCTCCACGGGCGCTTGGACCGGGAGCTTATACGACGCAGCCGGCCACGCCGCCACCAACGCCAACAACACCGGCATCACCTCCACGGGCGCTTAAACCTGGAGCTTGTACGACGCAGCCAGCGACGCCAGCCCAAGCACGTCGAACGCCGCCTCGACGCCGGATACTGGATCCATGCAACGCCGCCACCACACCGAACCAAACGTGGGCACCAAAGGCGAACGCTAGTAGTAGACGCTGATAGCAGTGTGCCCGGGTCGTGTGTATTTATAGTATTTGTGTATTGCGTCAGTTTTGTTAGTTTTGTGTTCTAGTGTGTGTGTCACGTAGGCTGTATTAAATGTGCGTTTGTGTGGGTACTTCCGTCACCTAGTCCGTTATATCGATCCGAGAGTTCTCCGGGGAGATCCGTGACAAAGATAAATGGCGAGCCTGTGTCAGGATTCATTTCCTTTTTTTCTTTTTGCTTTGTCTCGGATCTTTCCGATCTCTCGATGGTAGAAAGGATGGATTTGGTAAAAACCTTAGTACTGGCGCTCAAGCTGGGGTTAAACAAAGAGGCGATGCGTCTCTATGACGAGGAGGCAGATAGGCAGAGAGAGGAAAGGGTGCAAGCACGCGCAGACGCTCGTGAAGCAGAAGAACGCGAGGCGAAAAGAGCTCCCGAGGCAGAAGAGCGAGAAGAGAAGAGCTCGTGAAGCAGAAGAGCGTGAGGCGAAAAGAGCTCGCGAGGCAGAGAGAAGAGCTCGCGAGGCGGAAGAGCCGAGAAGAGAAAAGAGCTCGCGAGGCAGAAGAACAGGAGAAGAGAAAGGTAGAACAGGAAGAGTTTATTTTGTGGAAACAGGCGCATGTCGCTAGAGGATATAAGGAGATCATGGACAATGATCAGCGTTCCTTAGCGGGTACGAAATCTCCTAGACCGGCCCGAGTTTGTCCAAGGAAGCTGATGGCTCCTTTCGATGACAAAAGAGATGATCTGGATGCATAACTGCAAAGATTAGAGCGGATAGCTTTGGGGCAAGGCTGGGAGCGCAGTGAAAGGGCCACGGCATTGAGCATGAGTTTAGTAGGAGAGGCGCTGAATGTGTTTGGGAGAATGCCCACTGCTGACTCCATGGACTACGAGAGAGTCATAAGGCTCTCCTCCAAAGATTCAGGCTTACGGCAGAGGGTTTTCGTGAGAGATTTCGCACCGTGAAACCTGAGGATTCGGAAACCGCTAAGCAGTTTTCCTGCAGGCTATCCAACTATTTTGATAGGTGGCTTGATATGTCAAACACAGAAAAGACTTTTGAAGGTGTGCGTGACATGCTGGTCACAGAGAAATTTTTAGCGTGTTGCAGCTCATGGCTGGCGCTATTCCTGAAAGAAAGTTGTGTTCGCTGGAAGAGTTCGCCGACACTGCAGACCAATTCCTCGAGGCTCAAGGGTTAAGAAATTTGAGTAAGGCAAAGAAGGAAACCCAAAAGACCTTAGAGACAGATGCGGCAAAAACAAGATCATATGGCGGTGCATCTAAGGCGCCAGTAAGGTGTTTTCTCTACGGCAAGGTGGGACACCGTGCAGGTGACTGTCGGACTAGTAGCGCTGCCCAAAAAACACAGGTTGTGTGTCAAGGTTGTAAGAGGAGGGGTCATACTCTGGATGATTGCCGATACAGAACTCAGGACCGAGCTGCATGCGTTGTCGACTCTAGGGTAGAACTTGTCACGCCACCCGAAGTTCCAAAACTGAAAGGAAAGCAAACGCCGCTGAAAAATCAGGCAGTGAGTGGAACACCCAAGTCGAAAGCAGCAATGCCGGTGGTGGTTGGGCAAATAGGGGACCGTCCTATATGGGTGCTTAGAGACAGCGGAGCCAACACAGTCTTGGATCGGAGAAGCCTGTTGAAGGACGAGGATCTTACAGGGGAAGCATCCGCCGTCACTCTGGTAGACAGCAGAGTAAGGTACTTTCCTGAAGCCAGGATTCTAGTGTCCACGCCATATTACACCGGGCAGGTAGTGGCAAAATGCGTAGACCAACCCATCTACGATCTCATCTTGGGGAACATTACGGGTACAAGAAGCGTTGAAGACCTCGATCCCGAGTGGATGATGCTCGACGGTGAAGAACATCCAAAGGAGGTGCGGGATATGTTGAAGCTTGGTGTGATTCAGAGGTCGTGGTCACCATACAATGCGCCTCTCATGGTTGTCAAAAAACCCGATGGTACTAACCGACTGTGTGTAGATTTTCGTCGGCTAAACGACATCATAGTACCCGATGCAGAACCAATACCGAGAGCGGACGTGGTGTTCGCTAAGGTGGCTCACAAAAGGTTTTTTTTTCTAAATATGACTTAGCTAAAGGGCATTGGCAAAAACCAATGGAAGATTCTTCTAAAGAGAAGACTGCCTTTTCGTGCTCGGCGGGTTTATTCCAGTTTAAATTCATGCCTTTCGGTTTGAAGACAGCGTCTGCAATATTCACGAAGCTGATAAGGAAGGTTTTGGATGTGCTCCAAAATGTAGAACACTATATTGATGACATCCTGGTGGCAACAGATACGTGGGAAGAGCATGTTATTACGCTGGAAAAACTATTTGATAGAATTCAGCAAGCCAGGTTGACCATAAAACCGGCAAAATGTGAGGTGGGCTTTGAAGCCATTTCTTTTCTCGGACACAAGCTGGGGATGGTCCGTATCGCGACGAAAGACATCTTGGACAAAATACAGCAGGCCCACACACCGACGACCAAGAAAGAGGTACAGTCGTTTCTGGGTCTGACGGGATACTACAGGGACATTATTCCGGATTATGCCCATATAGCCGACCCGCTTGTCGAACTAAGAAGGGGCAAGCAATAAGCTGAATTGGACTGCTGGACATGAAAATGCATTCGGGATGTTACAAGGGTATATGGCAAAACCGCCCGTTCTGCTTGCTCCGAATCTGGGCAAAGACTTTGTGCTTCATACTGATGCGCCAGACCGAGCTTTAGGAGCCGTACTCTTGCAAGAAGAGAATCGCATGCTACATCCGGTATTTTTTGCAAGCAAGAGATTTTTGGCTAGGGAACGCAACTACTCCACTGTTGAAAAGGAATGTTTGGCAGTGGTGTGGGTGGTAAAGAGATTCTACAATCATCTTTATGGGAGACATTTCAGGATTCAAACAGATCATCAACCGCTTGAATACTTAACCAAGGCCAAAATGAACAATAGTAAAGTTATGAGATAGACTTTGGCCTTGCAAGAATACTCATTTCAGGTGGAATATATTTAAGACAGAGATAACGTTGGAGCGGACTTCATGAGTAGAGCCAACTGAACAGCTCTACGTATCTCTGGGATGTATCTTGTTGTTGTTGCTGTGTTAATGTACGTATCTCTGGGATTTATCTTGTTGCTGTGGTTGCTGGTGTTGGTGTTATGTGATCATACAAGAGAGTGGGTTGTGAACACGAACATGTTTATTAAGGACTCCGTACGGACGGCGGCAGTGGTGTGTTAGTGTTCTGAAAACGCAGTTTGGTGTGCTGTGTTAGTGGTGTGCATTTGGTGTGTGCTGGACATCTGCGGTGTGGTGTGTGCTGGATCCAGAATCGCCACAGAAGATAGTCGGTTGGCTGGATGGCTTGGAGATGAGGATGACATGAGCAGTTTTTCATAGAAAAACTCTTGAGAGAGGGGGCCTGTGTCACTTATATTAAGGAGCCTAAACTAAATTTTAAAGGAAAGAGTTGTGAAGAAGACGACGTGCATTAACCGAAGAATAAAGAAGAGGAAGAAGCATTCGGTGAGGTGGAGAGAGATGATTGGTGGAGAAGGGAAGAAGACGACGACAAGGCTTACGTGGACTAACACCGAGGCTATAAAATGGCGAGTGAGAGCGAGGCACTGGGGGGAACAGCAGAGAAGCGGAGGCTCCGGCGGGTCAGGGACACTTTGGCTGGAAGAAAGCGACGCCGGCTAATGCTCCGGTGAGCTCCCTTTCTACGGCTTTGCATCGTGGACTGCCTGCCGTGCCTGAGCCCGTTCCGGGGAGTCAACGGAGGACGCCACCACCTACTATGGCGAGGCGTGTCTCCAGAGCTGTTGCCACCCATCCGTGTAATGCCCCCAATGCGAACAACACCGGCATAACCTCCACGGGCGCTTGGACCGGGAGCTTATACGATGCAGCCAGTGACGCCGCCACCAACGCCAACAACACCGACATCACCTCCACGGGCGCTTGGACATGGAGCTTGTACAACGCAGCCAGCGACGCCAGCCCAAGCACATCGAATGCCGCCTCGACGCCGGATACTGGATCCATGCAACGCCGCAGCCACACCGAACCAAACGTGAGCACGAACGCCGAACGCTAGTAGTAGACGCTGATAGCAGTGTGCCCGGGTCGTGTGTATTTATAGTATTTGTGTTTTGTGTTAATTTTGTTAGTTTTGTGTTGTAGTGTGTGTGTGCCACGTAGGCTGTATTAAATGTGCAGTTGGGTGGGTACACCCGTCGCCTAGTCCGTCCTTTCGGTCCGACGGATGTCTTGCAACCACTCTTCTGCTCCAGCTGTATCAGGATCAGAATTTCCAGATCCTCGTGGACAACGAACTCCTGATGCTTACAACTCAAGCCGTGATCTGCCACTACCTTCAGGTCAGGACGATTTTTCTGATTCGTCTGGTTCTTCTACTATCATCTACATGGACACTACTGCGAAGTCCGGAGAAGGGTCTGAGAGATTTATTCAAGTGCCTTCAAAGCGCCATCGCCGCTCAAAGCGGTCACTTATGAGTGCAGATACTCCGCTTGTACCTCACACTCCTAAGCACAACCTTACGGTTGTCATCAAGCCACTAGATTCCGGGTACCACATTACGTGCATTAATCCACTATCATTGAGACAAGGTTTAGAATCTGTGGCTCCAGACGGTGTTCTTCAAGTTCGACCCAACGAGCGCCTAAGCCTTCTGGCATTTGACGCCCGTACAGCGCACGCAACTGAACGCCTCTTGCAAATAACAAGCATAGCTGGAGTTGCAGTTCAAGCCCACGAGCCTCACCCCAGCAACTGCGGCGTGGGTGTCATTAAGGGTGTCCTCCTGGATCTCTCTCAGACATCTACTCAGCGCTGCTGCAGAGAGCTCCCATTAAGTCTGTCCGCCGACTTCGAAACTCACAAGATATTCGGATTGTATTTGCGACAGAATCGGCTCCGTAAGACGTGATTCTCGGATATACAAGGTACCGTGTGTACGAGTACATACAAACACCACGGGAATGCACCAGATGTCAACATTTCGACCATGTGGCTAGCGCTAGCCGACTTGCCTTGCGCTGCTCTCGTTGCGGTGGCAGCCATGACCGCATTGAATGTGCAAGTGATAACCCCCTTTGTCCTAACGGCGGTAAGCAGCATGAGGCGACGTTTTTTCGCTGAACTGCCTACCAAAAGGAGAAAATTATCTACAGGTACAAGAACTCAAATAATACAGACTATAAGTCAGCAAAAACTGCTCTACCTGAGCAAAACCAAATCCGGGGAAGTCGCCGCAGGAAAAATTCATCGTCGGTGAAGAAAGCTCCTCAATCGCCGGACAAAGACAAAACCAGTCACCTTAGCATTGAGGAAGTGGTTGAATTTCCTCTTCTTCCACTGCGCCAAATTGTTGGTCCACCTCCTGTAGCGAGTACAAAAGTGAACACCCCACGGCAGCCGCAGTATGGAACCTGGAACCACCCACATGAAGGATCTATTCGCCAAAACTCCGACAGTACCAGTTCCCTACTGTGCTCGCTTGTTGCGGCTGTCCGCTTGCCTTACACCACACTCCTCGCCGGTGGCGAAGGCCATCTTAACAATCCTTGGATTCATTGCACCTCTTCTTGCACAATGGCAGTAGCACTGAATAGACCAGCTACTCTCCCTAGAGTGCAAATCATCCGTGACAAGGCCACCACCTTCATATGGAATGCCTGCAGCCTTGGTCCACGACTGTCTGATTTCCGACAATTTGTTTCGAAGCACCGTTTTCTGATCATTGTCATCACAGAATCCCGTCTGCGTACTACTATCCGTCTTTCAGGCTATACCGTTCTGAACTCGATGACAGGTGCTCACATAAGCAAAGTTCTTTTAGCTGTTCGGAAAGACGTCACCTTCATTCCACAACCCATATCTGCCAACGCATGGAATGAAGATCTTGCTGCCGCCGTCAAGATCATGAACCTGTCCTTCACAGTGATCGTCGGGTACATACCCCCCTGTGTCAACTTTGGCGTCGACCGCCTTCAGGCTATCGTACGCAGTACCACTGCGCCGCACATCATTACGGGTGATTTCAACGCACATCATCCTGCTTGGGGAGGCATCAGATTTACAGTCAGAGAACGACAGTTATTTGATTTCTCACAGTGCAACAATTTCACTTTCCTCAACAACGGCGAGGCAACATTTTATCAAGGTGCAAGATCCAGTGCCCTTGACATTTCAATGATTTATAATGTGTCGTCTTCAACAACCTGGAGGGTTGACATAGATGGCAGCGATCATCTTCCTGCGTATATAGAGGTTGGTGGTGCTTAAGTTCACAGCGGCGTGTAGCTCGCTACACGAATTGGAAACTTTTCGCTGACACAGTTGAAAAAGCAGACCTCTCAAACCTCAATTATGAAAGATTCATCGATACTGTAGCACGTGCTAAAACGTCCACCACTAAGGTTACAACGCTATGAAAAGTGCACTCAGCTGCAGACGCTGAATATGAGCGACTTGGAGCATTTCGCCGCAGAGCAGAGAGACGAGCACGCAGAACAAACTATAGAGTAGATATCAGAGTTGCTAGAGCGCACAGAAACATGTTAAACGTCATTTGGACAAGCTGGCAAGATGGTAATGGCGATTCTTTTGTGCCAAGCTTGATCCCAGAAAGCCTCTTTCTAAGATATGGAGCATTGTACGCAGCCTCAGTAGTCAGCCCGCCCCACTAAATCCTTTTGACTGCGTAGCTGTAAATGCGAATATTTCTCGTCTAGATGCAGCGGAGGCTTTCTGTTGTAAGATCACTGCTCGATTAAGGGCCATATCGGTGTCATTGCCTCTCCAAAGCTTTACCCCTTCACCTAATACTGCCCTCCTTGATGATCCGTTCACCATGGAAGAACATCTGAAAGCTTTGGCAGCTACCGATAAAAAATCGTGCCCAGGACCAGACGGTGTAAGCTACACTGCCCTTTCTCATCTGAGAAGTAAGGCCAAGGTTTAACTTCTCGCAGTTTATAACACCTCCTGGGAGACCGGCCGCCTTGAAACGTTTTGGAAGCGTGCGCGTGTGAAACCTATCCTCAAGCCTGGAAAACCATCAATGGACTTAAACGCTTACCGCTCCATTGCGCTTCTAAGCTGCGTCGGAAAACTGATGGAGAAAATGGTACACTCCCGCCTTACCTGGGACCTGACAGAGATATTTACCCTTCGGCCATGTCTGGTTTCCGAAAAGGACGCAGCAGCATTGACAACGTTATTGCCCTCACAAATTTTGTTAAACGCAGCAAAACAGAGCGGTCTATGGTGATTGCTGTGTTTCTTGACGTGAAGGCAGCATTTGACAACGTCACACATGAAACCATTCTTTCGGCCTTACAGTCAATTGGCATTGGTGGACGGATGCATAACTGCCTGTGCGATTACCTGCACAAAAGATCGATTTTCATATCAACAAGTGAAGGTAACACAGCTCTGCATCAAATATCTTGCGGAGTCCCTCAGGGGATGATATTAAGTCCCACCCTTTTCAATATCTCCCTTGTTGGCTTGGAAAAGTGCTTGCCTCCTACAGTTGAAATCTCCCTTTACGCCGATGATATCTGTATATGGTGCTCTGGACGCAACAGACGCATTGTGCATGCCCGATTACAGAGGGCAATAGGTTGCATAGAATAATTTTTAAGTAAGCGCGGTCTCGTCATGTCGCCAGATAAAAGCTCAGCAATTGCATTTTCGAGACGCGATCTTTCACGCTACGTGCTCAAAGTTTCTGGAACCCCAATACCATACGTTACAAGCCATAAATTCATATGGGAGACATTTGCAGGTCACTGTCATGGTCCCCACATGTACAACAGCTTAAAATCAAGCTCTGCTCTTACGCCTCTATCTTTCGTATGCTCTCTACCACCAGAAAAGGCTGCTCTACACCTTAATTACTACGGCTGTATGGTGCCCTGTGTGAAGGCCTCCTACGCAAGTCTCCCAGCTCTTCAGAGTATCTCACAAACAAATATCAAACTCCTTGAAGCTATGCAAGCTAACGCCTGGAGAATCTGCCTTGGTCTTCCCAAGACCACATCCACAGTGGATACTCTAGCAGAGAGCAGGCGTCTATCTGCATCAGTACTGCTAACCCAGGAGTTGCTTCGTGCCCAGATGCGGTACGTCGCTCGTGTACCTCACCATCCACTCACAGCGCACTGCATAGAGGAAGTTTCTGACATTCTCCCACTACACTACCAGCGCCCTGTGACGACCTCCTCTCCACCTTGGAGGTACAGAGCACGGCAAATCAAAACAACGGTTCCTGGCATCAAAAGAAAAACAACCACTCCCGGTCCTGCACTTAAATATTTTGCCCTTGAACACATTTATGGATGCTACAGTGCGTACCGTCACATCTACACTGATGGCTCTGTCACATCCGTCTCATCAGCGATTGGCGTCTGGGTTCCGTCAACGCGTACCACAATTTCGGCGCTACTCAGTTATCGCACCTTGACTACTGCTACCGAGCTGGCTGCTCTGCGAGCAGCATTCACTTACATTCTTCAACAACCCCCAACAGTGCGGGTTATTTTCAGTGACTCTCGGGCTGCATTAAAATCCATAAAATCATCAGGAGGCCTTCAAGAGATGATCATCGATGACTTAAGCAGATTAGACTCCGAGGCCTGTGAGCTTGGACATCGTGTTGTGTTACAGTGGTTACCCGCTCACTGTGGCCTTGCAGGCAACGATCACGCTGACGGTGCAGCGAGGTCGGCGCATGGCGACACCACCTTGCTCCTACCTATACCGTTTTCTCGCCGTGATGGCGCGAGACATCTATCTACAAAATCCTGGCACACGCAACGCTCTTTGTGGTGCGATCCGGAACATCAATACGGACCCCTTCTTCGTATTGACCCCACTTGTGACTTCCGCATGCCACGCAATATAACTAGACGCGATCTAAATTGCCTCCACGGAATTCGCCTGGACGTTGCCTTCACTAAATTTTATTTACATAAAATTGTTGCAATAAGTAGCCCTCTGTGTCCCACATGTGGTGTGCCTGAGGATCTGTCACATTTGCTCTCCCGCTGCAAACGCTACAACAATCATCGCAAGACATATTTAGGTGCTTTAGGACTCCCACAGGATGGCCCCGTGCTCAGCGAGCATGTCCTTGGACCCTAGAAGAACGCGGCTTCGGGTGTGCGCGGGACAAAAGCATTTTTAGCGTTTTTAAGAGACACGGGATTGGTGGACATTCTTTGACAATTTTGTGTGTGCGTGTGTGTTTCTGAGTGTGCGAGTGTGCTTGTTTTCACCATTCACCCTTTCCTTTTCTCTTTTCCTTTTTTTTCGCCATCCTCTTCTCTACCCTTCTCTTCTTTCACCCTCATCTGGAGGTGCATACCAGGCCGACAACCAGGCAGACATCTCCTATTCCATTAAAGTTCTTTTCCTTCCTTCCTTCCTTCCTTCCTATGGTACTCGCTGGTCGTCCTTGTTAAAAGGCGGCACTCTGCGTTTTTGCGTCGACTACCGGAAGTTGAACGCAGTCACGAAGAAGGACGTTTACCCATTGCCACGTATTGACGACTCTCTCGACCGCCTACGGCGCGCTCGGTATTTTTCGTCCATCGACCTAAAAAGTGGCTACTGGCAAATCGAGGTCGATTAAAGGGATCATGAGAAGACGGCCTTTGTCACTCCAGACGGCCTTTATTAATTTAAGGTTCTACCTTTCGATCTTTGTTCTGCGCCTGCCACCTTTCAGCGGATGATGGACACTGTCCTTGCCGGTCTTAAATGGAAGTGTTGCCAAGTCTATCTCGACGACGTGGTGGTTTGGGCCGATTCGTTTAGTCAACATCTTGAACGCCTGCGGACGCTCCTCGAAGCCCTTCCTTCAGCTAACCTCACGTTCAAGTCCCAGAAATGCCATTTCGGTTACCAGGAGCTGAAATATCTCGGCCATGTCGTCAGCACCGCCGGCGTGAAGCCCAACCCCGACAAGCTTGCAGCGGTTGCGGAATTTCCACCCCCACGTGAAAAGAAAGGTGTTCGGCGTTTTCTAGGGCTCTGCAGTTACTACCAGCGTTTTATAAAAATTTTCGCTTACCTTACAGAACCGTTGACTTGCCTCACCCGCGACGCCACGCCTTTTGTTTGGTCCCACGAGCAAGACGTGGTTTCGCCGAGCTCCGCCTGCGTCTTAAAACGCCGCCCATTCTTGGCCATTTTGATGAGTGGGGTGACACTGAAATCCACACCGACGCCAGCAACATCGGCCTCGGCGTGGTTCTCGTGCAGCGCCAGGATGGCGTTGAACGAGTCATCGCTTATGCAAGCCGCACTCTGTCGCGTGCTGAGATTAACTATTCTACGAAAGAACAAGAATGCCTCGCCATTATTTGAGCCGCTGCGATATTTCGCCCCTATCTGTATGGTCGCTCTTTCAAAGTGGTCAGTGATCAGCACTCTTTGTGTTGGTTTGCCAACCTGCGTGAGCCGTCTGGACGCCTGGCGCGATGGAGCATTCGCCCGCAGGAGTTCGACCTCACCAGTGTCTATAGGTCCGGACACAAGCATGAAGACGCCGACACCATCTCTTGTGCGCCTGTCAAACTCGCTACACCCGAGACGGACGATGACATCAATTTCCTTGGGACGGTCCATTCTTCTGATTTGTCGACTCAGAAGCGCGCCGATCCAGTGTTAGGACCCCTCATTAATTATCTGGAAGGCCAGTCGGCCACCGTTGCTAAATGTTTTTCTCGATACCTGTCGTCGTTTTCCCTGCAACGAGGCGTGCTCTATAAGAAAAACCCTGGTTCCAGTTCGCGAGCGTACCTTCTTCTCGTGCCGACAACACTTCAAGAGGAAATACCTTCTGCGTGCCATGACGAACCAACATTTGGCCATTTGGAATACTCTCGCACGCTTTCCAGAATACGCTAGCTGTTTTGCTGGCCGAAACTTGCCACTGTTGTGAAACGATATGTGCAGAGCTGTCGGCAATGTCAGCGCCGTAAGGCCCCGGCCGCCAAGCCTTCGGGGTTCCTCCAACCAATTGCACCACCACGTGCTCCTTTCGATCAGGTCGGCTTGGACCTTCTCGGACCTTTCCCTTTGTCCTCTGGTGGCAACCGGTACATCATCATTGCCACAGACTACCTCACTCGATACGCCGAGGCCAAAGCCTTACCTCGTGGCACAGCGTCCGAAGTTGCGGATTTCTTCATAAAACAGATCATCATTCGGCACGGCGCCCCGACCTACCTACGTCATTACTGACCGAGGGACCTCCTTTTTTCCCAGCTGATAGCCGAATTTTTCCCGCTAAGTGGTACGACTCACCGTAAAACTACTGCTTATCACCCGCACACAAATGGGCTGACAGAGCGGCTTAATAAGACCATGGCGGACATGCTGGCGATGTGCGTCGATCTGCAACACTGGACTTGGGACATGATCGTAACGTACGTGACATTTCCCTATAACACGGCAGCTCAAGAGACGACCCGTTTCACACCGTTCCGCCTCCTCTACGGCAGGGAGGTTCAGACGATGCTCGACGCAATGCTCCCTTGTGCAACTGATGACCAACTTTCTGCTGACGCTGAGGAGTTTGTCCACGAAGCCGAGCAGGCTCGTCAGCTAGAATGTGTTCACCTCACACAGCAACAAGATAAAGACTCACGCCGATACAACCTCCGGCACAGAAAATCTTCTACAATCCCGACGAACAGGTTTGTGTATAGATGCCTGTTCGACGGCGAGGCTTGTCCTAAAAACTCATTTGCGGCTATTTCGGTCCTTATAAAGTCTTGCGGCGCGTCCGCGACGTTAATTACGAGGTACTACCGGACTCAGCACTTTCACAGCAGAGAAGCCGTCGACTACCCCGTCCGGAGGTCGTCCATGTTCTACGCATGAAGCCGTATTTTGCACGGTGACCCCCCAGATACTTCGAGCCTTTCTTGAGTGCTTGAGTGCTTGTGTGTGCTTGTGCCCGCGCGCTCATCTGCGCGCGTTTTTTAAGATGGAAGGAACGCCAGGTGGCGCTGAAGCAAAAAAAGACGTTGACGCTGCTGGCGCGCGAATTGAAGGAAATTGAAGTTCGCCGTTTCTTCCACCGAAGGACGTGCTGCCGAGCCCTCTCTTGCCGGCTGCCTGTCTTGTCACCAACACCGTTACATTATATTGTGCTGAAATGAATTTCTTAAGAGTTAAATTTCTTTTCTTAGTGAGAAGTAATCGTTTTGCATGATCACAATACACCGTTCTTTTGATTTATCTCATTGTATTCTCCCGATTGTAACTGCTCCCGCCTGTTACTGGTTTGCATACATATTTACCACGGCGCATCTCATCGATCTTTCAGCCCTCCTTGCGTATTGCTACAACTTAGGGGCCTTCAAGTGTTAATAAATGATGATGACGGTACTCATTTCTCACATCCAGCTCCATATTTTGAACGACTGGTTTAAAATTCCTGCCTAGAGGATCCACCATCTTCCATTTTTTCCGATTTTGTGTTTGTAAGCAGTCCTACTTTTTCTACACATTTGAACTCGTTTATGCTAGCGAGCAGAATCCATTTCCTGGAAAACTTGTTTCGAGCATTTGTGGCCAAAACTACGCCTGTCACTGCAGCGCCCGGCTCTGACGCTTAGAAGTGCGGATTTCAACGAAGTGGCTCTTGGTAACGAGGATAGAACCAACAGGAAAGGCAGGCAGGAAAATGCTACAAAAAATCTCATAGCGCTTAACTGGTGAATCAATATATTCAATAAAAAATATCCGGCAATGACACCACACATGTGCAAACACCGTCATAACCATCACCCGAAATAAAGGCAACACTACGGCTTGAAGTTATATTCATCCTAACAGGGTATGTGATACGTTCTAAGAATCTCGTAAGAACCGAAGCTACTGATATGAGAGGATGGCAGAACTTGCACACACATTTATTTTATTTATTTATTTCAGATACTGTCAATCCCATTGGGATTTTTACAGGATGGGCACATAGTAAGAAGGTACAAAGCGAATACAAATGGAATGGTATATATTAAGAACACTGTTGTTTGCAAGTAATTACATGACTATGGGAAAAAAACACAGATAGCAGAAAATAAAACACATAACGAAAGAGTATATTTCACAGAAAAGGGTGCGATTTTATACATTGTAAGTAGTATGTTCATACAGATGCTGTTATATGCAGTGATACGAGCGGTCTGTTGTACTTGTATAATTATTATTTATTTATCTATTTTAATTATCGCGCAACTGTTCTTCTACCAGAGTTACAAATTTCTGCAAAGATGTATTAGTAGTGATAGAGGGGTTCAAACTATTCCAATCTTTTATGGCAAGCGGAAAAAATGAATATCTGAAACAGTCAGTTCGGAATGCGTACTCTCTAAGGGTTAATGGGTGCTTATGCCGGGATGGTCTCGATTCATCTACAGATATATGCACGTACCTGCGTCATGAATCTGGAGAGATTTTCTCACGGGATTTGCCTTTGTGGAATGTAGAAACCACAGAGCAGGAGTCTAATGCCCGGCGAGTCTAAAATGGGGCTTGCGAAAGAAGGGAGGATAATTCACTCATTCGGGGGGAAATTATCTTGTTGTTAGGCTGAATCTCTATATAGAGGTGAGAAATAAGCTCTGCACCCTCTTAAAAGAACTTACTCGAGGCGAAACATTTTTCGTACTCATGCGCACGGATAAAGAACAATAAAAAACGGTGCGTTTCCAAAAAATCCCGTGCTTTTTATTCGCAGACACCAAAGCTCTCACGCGTGCCCACGGCACGCTACTCCTTCTTTTGAAGCAGTGGGGGACAAGTGCATATCAGAGGACTAAATAGTCTAGTGTCAGATGTTTTTCTTGTCTTGCACTATAGCGTGCCCACTGGATAAGCGGTAAACGCATTTTGCATCCAGTGGATATCTACATTTCCAGAATTTTATTCTGGCAGAAGCAGAACTCTACCCTGGACCAATAGATCTCTATGTAGGAGGCCAACCGATTCGGGAGGTCTCGGTCATTAGAATTCTCGGGCTTTGGATTCAAAGTAACCTACGCGCTGGACATACCATAAAAACTCTCAAAACAACCACCCAACAAATTAAACGTATGATTCGTCGTATAACACGCCACAAGAAAGGCATGCGCGAGGAAGACACTCTTCGTCTTGTACAGTCCTTGGTTATCTAAAGAATAGCATACGGCCTTCCGTATCATCATCTCACAAAGGGAGAAATTAAGCAGGCCGACACTGTCATTCGCAGCGCGTACAAAACAGCTCTCGGCCTTCCTCCAAGCACCTCGACCGAACGTCTAATCAAGCTTGGAGTCCACAACACCTTTGAGGAGGTCAGAGATGCGGTCTTAGCATCGCAGAGAGCTCGACTCCAACAGACCACCACCGGAAGAGCCATTCTTCAGCGCATTGGTACACCACGAGATCTACAAGAGCTCTGGCGACACACTTCCCTACCTGCAAACATAAGAAGACAGATCTCGGTGGCTCCGCTCCCAAAACATATGCATCCAGAAATCCACAAAGGCAAACTGGAGGCTAGGGTCACTCATTTACGCCGGCGTCTAGAGTCAGATCACAAAGCAGTCTATGTAGACGTGGCGGCGTACACTGAACCGAGCATCTTTGTTGCAGTCGCCCTTGACCACAATTTTTAACTACTGACGAGTGTTTCACTCCGGGCTGAGGATCCTGCCGCGACGGAAGCCTCCGCCATCGCCCTTGCCATAAGGCATTGTGATCCGGCGGACGAATCAGCTCACATATTAACTGACTCGAAGCGAGCCTCTCAATATTACATTACAGGGAGAGTCCCAAAAATGACAGCGGCTCTACTCATACCGTCGGGCCTCTCACCTACACTTCAACGCCCCAATAACATTACTTGGACCCCGGGCCATTCAGGACTTGAAGGCAACGAGGCGGCAAACGATCTAGCTCGTGAGCTAACAAACCCAGCGGATCCTTGCCCGTACCTCACCCCTCTGCCATCAAACTATGGGGAACGGCTGGAGATGCTTAGATTAGATCGTAGAATATATCCCCCTCCCCATATTAAACTCACCACAGAAGAAGCCACATTTTGGAGGCGAATACAAACGAATACCTTCCCTAACCTGTAATTGTACAGCTTCATTCACCCTTCCAAATACCGCCCCTTCGGTCCATGGTGCGGCGATAAGCCTACGCTGTTTCCCATTTCCTGGAATTGTCCCCAAAAACCACCTCATCTAAAAACATTACAGGCATCATACGAGCAGTGGGAGGCAGCCCTGACCAACAGTGGTCTGGAGGACCAGTGTCGCATCATCAGACTGGTCCAGGCATCCGCCCAAGCCACCGGAGTCCTGAACTGAGGAGTCCGCCTACCTGACTCGTAGAACACTTCAATGAAATAATAGATGTTTTCTCTCTCTCTCTCTACTCTTCCCGAAATTCTCGTTGGCCGACACAATACGCTTGAACTGAATGCGGCAATTTTTCTCTCGACGCTTCTTGCAATGGCGAACGTACTTCAATTTTTATATTTTCAATCGAGTGTGCAAGCAACAGACAGCATTATCGGTTTAATTTTTTCCTATTTCATTTCATTTCATTTCATTTTATTACCTTAAAGGCCCCAAAAGAGGGGTGTTACATAAGGGGTGGCAACAATTAAAAGCACAGATTCACAATAACAAGAAAGTTTTTACATTTTCAGCGAAAAGACTTGGGCAAGTGATGATGGCAACGTTGTTTGGAAGGCCGTTCCAGTCTGCGGCTGCACGAGGAAAGAAGGAATTAGGAAAAGTGATGGTGCGTGAGCGTGGACGGGCAACTTGTAGGTGATGGCTGGTGCGATGAGATATGCGTGCTGGGGGAAGAATATAAGGTGCGACGTGCATAGGGCTGTGGAAGAATTTGTGAAATAAAGACAGGCTGGCAATGCGACGGCGGAGCGATAAGGGTGATAATCCGGGTGCTGTTTTTAAGGAGGAAACGCTAATGTCATAAGAGTACGATGAATGAATGAAGCAAGCAGCGTGATTTTGAACAGATTCGAGGGAATTGATGAGGTAAGCTTGATGAGGATTCCAAATGGGCGATGCAAATTCTAGTTTGGACCTGATGAATGATTTGTAAGCTAACAACTTGACATGTTTTGGAGCATGGGAAGATGGCGCTTGAGGAAACCTAGCGTCTTGTTTACTGAAGATATTATGTTAGTAACATGCAAGCTCCAAGAAAGATCGCTAGAAATTGTTATGCCTAGGTACTTGTATGACTGAACTAGTTGTACGGGAACTTCTATTTCGTAAGAGAAAATTAGAGGATTACGGCGGCGGCTGATGGACAAAAGATTACATTTACGTGGGTTAAGTTCCATTAGCCACTTATTACACCACTCCTGAACAGCATTGAGATCATTTTGAAGAGAAGATTGGTCAGCAGTGGAGAGAATAGCACGATAAAGTACACAGTCGTCAGCGAACATGCGTATGTTAGATGTTACGTTTGAAGGCAGATCATTAATATATACGAGAAACAGTAGTGAGCCAAGCACAGATCCCTGTGGAACGCCCGACGTTACTAGGAGTGAGTTAGAGTTCTTATTGTTAACGGAGACAAACTGCGTACGATTAGTTGAAAACTCTTCAATGCACTTCAAAATATGGGGGTGCAAATTTAATTGGGAAAGTTTTATCAGGAGGCGTTTATGGGGTACTTTATCAAAAGCTTTTGCAAAATCCAAAAATACGATGTCAGTCTGTAGATTACAATCAAGATTAGCATGCAGATCGTGAATGAACGTAGCAAGTTGGGTCTCGCAGGAATAACCCCGACGAAACCCGTGCTGAGCAGGTTGAAAAAAGTTGTTCGAATCAAGGAATGCCATTATATGGGTATAGATGACGTGTTCCATGATTTTGCAGGGAATACTAGTTAGAGAGATATGACGGTAATTAAGTGGCGAGTTCTTGTTACCTGATTTGTAGACTGGAACGACGTTCCCAATTTTCCAGTCTATGGGCAGTTGACCTGTGAAGAGTGACTGAGCGAATAACAAGCACAACAGAGATGAACATATTTGGTATTAATCAGTATTTTAGCGTTGATATTGTCAGTTCCTGCAGAGGATGAAAGTTTAATGTTTTCAAATAGTGACGAAATTCCTGCTGAAGAAAATGTAAGAGATGGCATAGTATCTTGAATAACTGGGGCGTTTGGAGGAAATGTCGGATCTGTTTCATTAGTAAACACGGTAGAAAAGGCTGCGTTGAACATATTGGCGCATTCTTTTTCGCATACAATTTCACCCGAACCATCGGTGAGGGAAATAGTTCGTGTGTACTGGGGGTTAATGACTTGCCAGAACCTACGGGGGTTAGTTGACAACATATTAGGCAGATCGGAGTTGAAAAATGGTGGCTTGGCTTCTCGAATACTTGATAAGTACGTTTTTTCGGCTGCGTAGTATTTGTTCCAAGCGTCCTGACTAGGAAGCAACTTGGCCGATCGGAAAAGACGCTTATTTTTATTTTCAAGGCGTCTGAGTGTATTTGTGAACCATGGGTTTTGAGGTTTATTTCGTATATTTATGTTCGGAATAAACCTGTCGACCAAATCGTCGATTTTCCTCTTAAACAAGGACCAGTTATCATGAACGGATCTTTGATTAAAGTTAGATTGAAATGCTGGCAAAAATGCGCGAAGTTCATTATTTATTGCGGTATAGATTCCTTTATCGTATAATCGGGTAGTTCTTTTAGTTGTTGCGCGTAAGGATGGTTTAATCGTGAAACCAGCATGTATGACGGGATGATCGCTGACGCCTGGTAGATACGTGATAGAATGAACGCATTCAGGTTTATCCGTTAATAATATATCTAGAATATTTGCGCAGTCTTCGGTTACACGAGTTGGCTCGGATACAGTTTGAATGAGATTAAAATTAAGGCAAACGTCTAGAAATTCATTAGCATCCTTATTACCTGTAGCGGTTAGATTATTCCAGTCGATACTCAGAAAATTGAATTCTCCGAATAGGAGAGTGCATGTGTCAGGGTTTTTAGCTTTAATTTCATTCAATGCGCTATTAAGTTGTCGCGGGAAATCTGGGCTGTTAGGAGGCCTGTAGCAAACGCCGATCACAACTCATTTAGGTGAAGCATGGCATAAAACCCATATTATTTCTTTATCTGATGAATGGTTAATGGCTGAGCATGATAGGTCTCGAGCGGTGGCAATCAGTACCCCTCCTCCCCTTCGATCTGGGCAATCTTTGCGAAAAACAGAAATTTGGCAAGTCAGCAAGCACTTCACTATCGGAAATATCGCTGTTAAGCCACGTTTCTGTCAAGACCACTATGTTACTGGCAGATGAAGTGACGATATGGGAAACAATGTCGCGCTTTGAAATGAAACTTCGCACGTTAGTAAAGATTGCTGACAATGAAAGCGCTTCTTGGTGTACATGCCTAGAACGATCTGTCGACAGGGGCTGAGATGGTTGCTATTTTACCTCTTTGACTGTTAGTGATGATTCATCGAATATGTAGCGTTTAGGACCAATGTGTAATGTTTTGAAGCGCAAAGAGAACTTATCGGATACCGATTTGGCATAGGCTACAAGATGTTTGCGGGCGTTACGGACGGGAAGGGAGAAGTCTTCGCCAATTCTGTAGTTGGTGCCTTTCAGCTTATTGCCTAAGGAAAGGATGCTTTCTTTAGTTTTCGATGACGTGAATTTAGCGATGATTGGCGTGGTGCGATCAGTAGAGCGGCGCCCGAGGCGGTGAGCACGCTCGATTAGATTGGGTTCGATGGCAAAACCTAGTTGAGTGGAGCAATGGCGAATGACTTTTTCTTCCGAGTCTGCATACGTTTCAGTGGGGTTAGTGTCAGGAATATTGTAAAAAATGAGATTGTTACGGCGAGACCGATTTTCTGCATCGTCCATACGTGCTTCCAGTTTGTCGACCTTGCAGGTAAGTTCAGTGTTTAAAGTTTTCAAGGCGTCGATTTCAGAATGGAGAGTAGAAAGTGTGGCGTAGTGTGATTCTAGAGTGTCCATGCGCTTGTTTAAGTTGGCCAAGGTTGTTTCGGTAGTTTTCAGTTGGTGTTTAATGTCCTGCAGATCTGAAATTAATGTAGCTTGTCCGGTAGTTAGTTTCTGGAGCTCGGAAAGTATGCTGTCGTGACGGTCTGGGCCTGGGTTAGTTTCAACATCGCCTGACAATAGTAAAAGAAAACGAAGAACACGTGAACATTCAGCAGCAATACTACAGCAACACTGAGGGCTCGGCAACTGCATTAAAAAGTAGTTACTGGTTTTTTTTTACAAATAGGGAAAACTTATTACTAACCTGCATTGTGAAAAGTATCGGATTAGTAGCCTGCGCTGATGCACAGCTATACCGAGCCCACAGAGCGGCGGCGATGACAGCAGGGGCTTTATATGGCTGATAGAATTATCAGATGATGTTCTTGGTGATGGGACTGGCAACTGATGGTCCAAGATGACGTCCTCTGGCGGCGATGAGGGTAGGCGATGGGGCAGCAACAGTGATGGGGCAGGCGGAAGGAAAAGGCCTTTTTCAAGGAACTTCGGGGCGGCGGTCAAAACTGATGAACAGGAAGCAGACGGTAGAGCGGCGAAAATCAGTTGCACAGCGAAGGCAAACACCTGCATTGTGAAAGGTATCGGATTAGTAGCCTGCGCTGATGCACAGCTACCGAGCCGACAGAGCGGCGGCGGCGATGACAGCAGGAGCTTTATATGGCTGATAGAATTATCAGATGTTCTTGGTGATGGGACTGGCCACTGATGGTCCAAGATGACGTCCTCTGGCGGCGATGAGGGCAGGCGATGGGGCAGCAACGGTGATGGGGCAGGCGGAAGGAAAAGGCCTTTTTCAAGGAACTTCGAGGCGGCGGTCAAAACTGATGAACAGGAAGCAGACGGTAGAGCGGCGAAAATCAGTTGCACAGCGAAGGCAAACACCTTCATTGTGAAAAGTATCGGATTAGTAGCCTGCGCTGATGCACAGCTACCGAGCCCACCATTTCAAACAAAAAAAATAATTTTTCGCACCATTCAGTGTTGGGACCAAAGTTTCCTAATTTAACTCAAAGGATACCTGTTCATGGGCACCATCGACGGTATGCTATAGGTATCCGGCATTTCAGCGTAAATCGAAAAGCGCGAGACGGTTCCGAAGCTCCAGAGAGTGAAACATGTTTATTACAGTAATCTTGAGAACGAGAATCTTTTCTGAATGATAAGCAGAAGATGATGGTGTTCCGTTTATATGCGCAGCATGATGCACTAGTGACATTGGCTGTGTACAGTCAGTACCACACTTTGATTTCTTGCGTCGGTCGTAGTCAAAATGTGAGGCGCTCACACCAGAGACAGACCAGCAGCTCCGGAAGCGCCATTTCTGTAAAACATGCATCCTAATGGCATGCAGAGAAAGCATCTGCGCGTAGCAGTCGTGCGCCAATTCGCCTGCAATGTCCCACGAACGTTTCAGTCTGACGAAGGCGAGCGCATTGATTGCACCAATCTGAGGCACCCTGCATTCCTAAAGTTAATGGTTCTGCTAGAGAATGCTATAACTCGTTTGCCTGCAAGTTACTGCAAAATAAAGTTGACAAACCCGCTTTAAAGGGGGTTACGGTGCGCAATCAACGAAGAAAGACATATCAAAGTAATGATAAGTATCTGTAACACAAATCGCATGCTGACACCAAAAACGTGCAGGCAGTCAACTCAACAATCTCTGTGAAATATGCGACAAACAGAAGAAATCAGTTAGTCAATATTTGCTTCCTAAACAACGAAACGTGAGAGCAAAGCAACAATGTTAATATCGAATGTGAACTTAAAACAAAGTATGCAGCGCAAATAAAAAATACAGATGTCTCAGCGAACAACTTCTTCGAGTGAGCCCACCACGAACTCCTGCACCAGATGAAGCACTTCCCCGGCGGATTCATTGGCGTTCCGAGCGGGCACCTGAACACGGTGCAGAACTGGGCTAGGTTGCGCAGAGGAATGTTGCACCGGTCTCTCGCCGTCTGCGTAGTCAAGTGACAAAGCGCGCTTTTAGAGTGCAGCTCTTCGGCGCCCTTTTCTGCGTTGAGTGCGTGCCTCGGCGCCGCCCTCGGCGTAACCGAGCGAAAGAGCGCATCCAAAGATAAAAGAGCGCAAGGGTAGAGCGCAGCGGAGGAAGAAAGAGGCCTATAGTCAAGAGACCGCATGGATGAAAGCGGTAGTTTGAATGCAGGTCGCGCTGCGACTCGCGGGAAAAAATTAAAAAAATAGGGAAGATTGTTCTGGAGCACGTTCGAAGGCTCGGGCTCTCACTTGCACGTCTCAGGTCAAATTCTTGGTCCTCCTGTCCACGCGGCCTTGGGAAAGCAGTGCGCGCGGCCTTACAGTTCGAGATGGTTCGAGCACTCTCGAGAAATATGTGGGAGGGAGACACAGCCTGAAGCGAGCTGCAACGCCTACTCCCTTTCCCGGCCCCGCCGCCCGCTTCCAGTAATTTCCACTCGAACAGTGATATGTGACTTTTGTGTTAAATGGCGCACCCTAAATAGCAAATATTGTGCAATATGGTGTGTAACGTGAGCCCTACTGATGACCAGTCCTTCAAAGGTTAGGCAAACTTGAGAAGAGGCGAGAGTGCGAGCAAGACACTTAATTGCGCTATAGAATCCACTGAATTCCAAGGAACTGCAACAGCCGCCTGTCAGGTGGCGATTTTAATTCCATTTCCGACGAACGGCATTCGCCAGCTTCGACATCCTTGCTTGCGTCGTTGCAGCGTGACTAATGTTGCAATGTCATTCGCAGATGTTTACACTGAAGATTCCGCGAGGAGAGGCTCAGCTGTTAGCTTAGCGGCGGCGGATCGCTGTGCGCGCTGCCGATATCGAAACCCATGTCCGCCTCGGTCGGGCACTATGTGTTTCGTCTGCGGTGCCGTACGGTTGAAATACCGCAGTACCTGCTCTCAAAAATCGCATTATAAAGAAACGAAATCGCTTGCCAATTTTTTTCTGGTAAGCTAAGTTAAGCTCCTGTGCCCTATATGAGGCTTGTCTTTTTAATAGAACTCGGGGCTCAAAAAGTGCTTTCGAGTCCTGCTCTTCCCAACGAGATATTTTCTGCTCCTCCAAAGATGGCTATACTGAGAGTTGACAACCACCAGTGGCTTAATATGTTGGTGCAGTAAAAGCTTCGGCTCACAAAAATACAAAGTTTTCAGGTTGTCTGTGGTGTGCCTGCTGTTGATTGTCTGCTTTGTACACACATGTGATACAAGTTTTACATACCAATAAGCTGTTCTAGCCAGACGGCCGGAACCTCTAAATACAAAAGGGTGTGGAGGTGCTGCTACTCTGGTAAAGTGGTTTTTTTGTCACTTCAGTGCAGTTCAGCAGTTCTCCGTCATGAATGTCAATGAACCCCCCCCCCCCCCCCAATCAAAAAAATTATTTAAAGGTGCCTCATGTACAGGTGCGCGCACATGAGTAAACAGAGCATGCTATTCAGTTGCAATTGGAAAAATGCCTTCCCTATGATAGATAAAGAAGCACTGCTTTTCTCTTAGAAAGCGTACTAGCGTCCAGTGCCAGCAAGCGCATACAATAACTGGCAATTTCAATTAGGCAACGCATGAAAAATATTAAAGCCAATAGCTTGCTCAGTTCTTGCCCTCGACTGTTCGTGTGCATGTTGCGCATACAGCAATAAGAGAGACTGTCCGAACTGATTGTCTAAAAACCCCATAGCCGCAGGCAGCCATCGAAGATTTCTGCTGAGGTGTAGCGATAATTCGTACTTGATAAAAAAAAAGTACCTAAATACTGCGCTGCACTCCGAACACATTATTCTCGTTCTTGTAAAACAGCGTAACGGCTCGAAGGCAAACAGGGAAAGGACAAAACACAGCGCTGAGCACAGCATTGTATAGCTTTATTCTGGTGTATGCCTTTCTTAGCCGGACACTTTTTACTGTATTTACTTATCAGCCGAAAATATTCTTTATAGCTATTCAAGATACCTGAAGTAATCATCACTGCCGTACCATGTATATGTTCACATTACAATATGCATTTTTTTTTCGAAATACTTTTTTAGCGTCAAGGAGTCTGTATGTCAGACCACCCTTTCAGAAGAGCCTCTTATGTGTCGTTAGAGCTTTTGCAGGATACCATTGTAACTGAGTCATGAGCGAGTACCGTTCATCTGGTCCAGTACTCTTCGGTTTTAGCAAAAAACACCGATAAACATGCACCAGTATAAAAAATATGGAATAGGTTCAAAGCTAAAGAGCACAAGTATCTAGGTATGTTGAGGCTTGAGGACTTTTGTTTTCACCGAGAAGCTTCCTTAGTCCTTTTGTTTTCAAGGCCCAGAAGTGTTGAGAAGGTACTGCGAAAAGTACTGCCGCCATTGTAAACACATGTTGAGGAGAATGTCTGCAGGGCTTTGTTTCCTCCTTAGAAGTGCGGAATGGGCATATCCTGGAACCTGATTCCAGGCAGCCGACTCGGTTCTGGAATTTCTTTTGTCATTCGTGGGGAATTTTACTCGTCGTTGCGGGGAACTATTTTTTTATCTAAGGAAGTAACCTCGTGTTCGACCACGAAGATAGGCAAGAAGATTAGTTTTTCTCAGTGGAGGGAGCAGTATCGAGGCTTTCACCAAGAGCTGCCAGGAACTGCGGTGTAAGCTCAATACCATCGATCATATAGGGAACCTGCGCCGAATTTTCGCTCTGCCGTAACACCAAGGGCATATTCGATTTTCCAGTCACGGACTACTTGCTGACGGGACTCGGCTTCCGCTCTGAAAGGAAACACCATCATGGTCTCATGACTTGCTTGCCAGGGTCTGCTTGTGGACTCGCCGCCGCAGCCGGGCACCCCCTCGGTTATCGTACCAGGCTACCGTCGTCTGCTAGCAGAGGACGGAAGCCATGGCCATCCCGACCCAGGAGCGAACGCGCACCGCGCGTATGTTTATCTCCTGGTGCCCATGTGATACTTAATCTTGACAGCATACACAGGAATTATTCGCTCCTTCTCGCCAACGGAGCGTGGCATGCCTGAATGCCAAGCGTATCCACAGAGCGCAGGGCGCACCATTACTGAATATACAAAGTTTTGAACAGCAAGTCCTCTCCAGTGTAAGCCCACATGTGGTTCTCTACGAGGCCCTTGCCGATTTTGTGAAGCATTAGCGCCCAGTTTTGCTTTCTCTAAAGAACATTGACGCCGGGAGTCAGAGGTGCCAAGTTTTCGAACACTCGTCTGAACTCTAGAAAACTAGCAAAAACTGAAGAGTATGGCGTTCTGAGAAACCTGCCTCCTTGTTCGAGGTTATGAAGACGCTTCAGTCGCAGAAGAACCTCGTGCAAAGGATGTGTCATTTCCTTCAATATTGTCCTGCTAAAGAATGTGAATGAGGTACCAAAGAAGAGCACTGAAGCGTGGACAGCTTTAACAAGTCAGATGAGGACCCAAGAATCTAGCTCGCAGAATTTTTGTCTTTCTACCCGGTGTGTGAGAATTTTGTGGAGGGCAACCAGCGTTACATCAACTTTGGCTTGCAGAACACAGGCAACCCCTAGATCAACGCCCAAATTGTTTAAGTATTTGGAAAAAGAGACGTGCCAGAGGACTTCGCGCACTACGAACAGACCTACACGCTCGTATTGCGGGGTGAAAGCAGCCTGAAGAAGCATCAGACAGCGGTCGATCAAAGCTGGAATACAAGATACTTCCACAGTTCAAGATGATTTTGATTACTATGAGAGCTTATCTATACAACACTGTAATATAATTTTATTGCTTATGTATCGTCCTCATTGTGGATCACTATAAGATTTTGTACAGTTTAAAAAAAAGATACTTGAGTTAGAAAGTTTGAAAGTTTTATTTTAGGAAATTACATCGTAAATGCTTTTCCTGACAATCAAGCTTGCTTAAAATTCCACAATACGAGTCTTGTGGTTGCTCTAACGTAATCACTGGGCCTAGTAAAATAACATCAACTTAAGAAAACTTTTTTGAACTCTGCATTACTAGTTTCCTAACTCAAAATCGGGTAGGGTGGTGTGTACTTGGAGCAATCATTTGTCAATATACTGTGCGTTATGCTGTCAACACCCATTTTTCCCCTAACCTCAAAGAATAATTAGACACTACTCTGAGCACAGTGTCAACATGTTTTGGGAACATGAAGAAGAATGTTGACTTGAACATAAGATTACAGCTATCGGACTCCGATGCCGCTTACAATGCTTTCTTTTAATGGCTTCTATGTGCTTATGACATCTACCTTCCTCCCAATCCCCGTAAAGCAGCACAAAAAAAATGAAAGAGGTGGATGTGTCGTGAACTGTTAGAAAGAATCAAAAAGAAGTCTTTTCCAAGCGTATGTGTTAACCAAGGATACAAAATGGAATTGGTGCATTTAAGAAGGTAAGGCATATCCTTGATTCGGACGAAAAGATAGACCGAAATTCGAATACTGTATCCACAAACTTATACAGCTGAATGCTAATATTCAGCTGATATGGCAAACAGTGAGATAGATAATTTATATGAATGCCGAAACTAAAAATTTAAACACTAAAATGCGTATCTGTTTGATGTAGAGGTAGCAAACAAGTGTAACAAACATTTTCTTGCTGCCGGTGCTCGTTCCAACAACACGGCCGATGTTTATTCTGATATATCTTGCGAGCAATTCATTACATAAAATAATGCGGACAAAGAAGTAAAAAAAGTAAAAAAGTGCAAGATTTAGCCATGTCTATAAAGGCCGGTTGGGCATCTGGCGCTGCTGAAACCGTACCAAAACCAGCAAAGGCTGTGAGTGAAATAGTGAGCACTCCCATTGTCCACATCTCTAATCATATATCTTCGGGAGTTTTCCCAACGAGACTCAAACTTGCTCGGGTGAAGGCTATACCTAAGGAAGGCTCACTTGGTGACTAAAATAATTACAGGCTGATCTCTCTGATTTTGATAATCGGCAATATAGCCGATCATTTTATAAAGGAAAGTTACGGAAGGCTCTCACTGTGAATGTGAAAGCATCTGCTTACTAGGTAGTAGGCATTCATACCAGGTACTAATATCTCGAAGGCCTTCCTGATGAAGCCTTTATGAAAGACCACACGACATGCGAGTACACATAAAGCACCGCTTTAACCACGCCACACCGTCACTTCCGTCTTTTCATTTCCGGTTTACATGGCGTCACCTCGTCATACGACGTCACTACCTCTTCCTCTTCATGTCCGATGACGGCACTTTGTTAATAATAATAATAATTGGTTTTTGTGTGGAAACGAAATGGTGCAGTATCTATCTGTCTCATTTATTGCGGACACCTGAACTGTGCCGTAAGGGAATGAATAAAGGAGTGAGTGGAAGAAGAAAGGAAGAATGAGGTGCCGTAGTGGAGGGCTCCGGAATAATTTCGACCACCTGGGGATCTTTAACGTGCACTGACAACGCACAGCACACGGGCGCCTTAGCGTTTTGCCTCCATAAAAACGCAGCCGCCGCAGACGATACTTTGTTTCACTTTCGTTTTAAAGGCGTCAATTCCAGTCCAATTACCTCACTTCCGGTTCCTGATATATGGTGAAGCAATATTGTTTTTTGTGCTGGTGACGTCATTGGGGATTTTCCCGACTCGACGCCGCGCTTGTTTGCTAATGGGCCATATAAAGCTCTTGCCTTCAAAGGCTCGTTGGATTGCTCACCTCACAGAATATCATGCTAGGGCAACAATTTGGCTTTCAGAAAAGGCAGGACTCCTGGGAATAAAAGAAAAGTTCTGTGCAACATATAAAATAAATCTTTAACTCTAGGTATGTTCCAAGATTTTAGAAAAGCGTTGAGTAGCATACACCATGACCTACTCTCAAGAAAACATCCGCAATATGGTATCCAGGGTAAAGCTTGCCAGCTCCTCAGGATTTATTTAGCTTACCGATCATAATATAATGTAATAAATGGCATATTCTCTCAGACAAACAATGCGCAACACTGAGAACTACAAGAGTCCATCGTCGTGCCAGCCTTAATTCTGCTATTTATTTATTCCTGAATTATTGCAGGCCTTCAAAAAAGAGTTCGGTAGGATTGGGAGACACACTGTAGAGAAAATATGCAGCAGAAGAAAATGATACTGTGGCATTAACGACACGCAAAAATACTGACGGAACATATACAGAACTCACGGCATGATAGCCTGGTAGTATTTCTGCGATGTTCAGCCTGTATAAGAACTTCACATGCACTGAATAAATTTCAGTTGAAAGTTAGCGCTCGTGTTGTCTCTTTCTGTGTTCGTCCTGGTGTCGTAGCACGCTATATGTCACGTCATGGCAAACCAACTCGCCCGAACCGCCACTCCGAAACATGCCGAGTGCTGCAAATTTGGTTTTGTGTGCGAAAGATACGAGTGCGTTTTTTTGGGGGGGGGGGATGAATTTAGATACACGGTATAGAGGGGTGAACAAATGGATGTTGCGCTTAGCCTCATGTCAAGAAAGTAATTGCATCACACTGAACATAAACAACACGGAGTTCCGCCCTAAAGATACGACAAACTATTCAATTTCATTTTTCAAATTTGAAGGAGCGGGCATAAACTACTCTTCGGCTACCAGATTCCTAGGCATTGCACTCCACGCAAATCTCTTATGAAATACGCACGTGGAAACACTTATACATGTCGAAAAATAATTTTTAACAGAAGAAAAAAGACGAGGGACAAGAGGAGAACCTACAGAGGACAAGGCTGGACTAACAATTGACAACTTTATTGAGCACATTCCTTCGAGTAACCGTCACGCATGCGCCAATCCAAACCATACAACCTACGTTTAATCACTCAAGAAGTCATTCTGTTTCGTTGTCAGCGCAATTGACGGGGTACTGACGCAATCATAACCATGTTTATCCGTGAAAGACCCTGTAAGTGTTTTTCTCAGCCAAGACACATAAGCCATCGGTACCGTTGAGGGCCAACATTACAGAAGAGGGTTGGTGGCAAAAGGTAGTTGGTGGTTACCTTAAACGCCATCTGAACAGCCTAATACCTGACGACCCTTTCGGCATGAAGAACTCTGTAGCACTCATTTAGGAACTTCAAGGAGTGTTAAGAGCTAACTCAGCATTCTCAGTGGACATCGAAGACCTCTTCTACTCTATCCCTCACGATGATCTGCTTCATGCGGTGAGAGAACTTATTAACGACTCTGGTGAACTGGCTTTTGAAAATCGTTGCAGGATTCAAAGCGAGATTTCTGTGAAGCTCCTTAAGTTTTACTTGCCCTCGATTCTTGTGAAGTTTAATAACTGTTTTTATATCCAAAAGAATGGGATTTGTATAAGAGCTAGTGTAGCGCCAGTGCTTCTAACAAAGTCCTCGGTGAGTTTGACCGCTCGCTTTTAAGACTTTTGGACGACGCGCGTTTTATGCGGCATGTAAGATATGCAGATAATTTTTTAGTGGTTTTAAACTGCGGACCTAACGACGCCTACTGCTTGGTAGTAAAACTCATCAGGAGTGCATTTAGGCATTGTTTGCACCATTTAAAATTCACTCACGAAGTAGCCACACACAACTCCATTCGTTTTTTAGACTTGCTACTAAGATTTTCAGGAGAAAGTCATGTATGCTGTATGTATTCACCTAGAACTCAAAAAGTACTCTTGCCGTACGACTCTAACCACGCTAAATTAGTCGAGCGAAGTATTGCTAAGGCTTGTTTTTCAAACGCTGTAAAAAAATGTTGCTGCCACACTGTCTCAGTTAGCGTCATAACGCAGGCCAATCGCCTTTCTGGTGTGGGCTTCCCGACAGAAATGTTGAGAGGAGTGGCCGAATACGTGTTGAAAGAATTGAATGACAGGGCCAAGAAAGATATAAGGCCAATGAGGAAGAAAGAAGAGAGTTCAAGTGGTGCCGTATCTACACAAAGCGGCGCACAATGTAAAAAAAAGTCGCCGAGCTCCAATGCGTTAAGGTGGTTTTTCTGCCCCTGTTAAGCTTTCAGGTCTCTACGCACGAATAATGCCCAATGACAATAAGGAACACTGCAATGCCAAGCATAGAACAATGTTGGCCAGGTGCAAAGCAGAAGTCATATATAACATCCCGCTGACGTGTGGAAAGAGTTATATAGGGCAGACTGATGATTGTATTAATGAAAGGCTGCGCAAGCACCGAACAAAAATTGGTAGTAGTGAAGATGGCAGTCTTGGCTTGCATTGTAGTAGATGCCCCGGGAAGTGTTCCCCTCGTTTCAGTCATGTAACCATTTCAGGCCACGGAAAAACCAGAAAGCCAAGTGAAATTCTTGAGGCATATCTCATCGATAAACGTGGTGATGCTTGCGTCTGTTCCCCGTCGATTGGGCTGACAACGAAAGAGATTGACTTCTTGAGTGATTAAACGTAGGTTGTCTGATTTGGCTTGGAGCATGCGTGAAGGTTACTGTACGGAATGCGCACAATAAAGATGTCAGTTTTTAGTCCAGCCTTGTCCTGCGTAGGTTCTCCTCTTGGCTCTCGTCTTTTTTCGGCTGGTAAAACTTATTCTTGGGCATGTCTTACCAACTGGCCCACAATTCAGCCTTGCTTCACTAAGAGCAGACCTATCTCGCACATTAGGCATCTTAAATAGAATAAGATGTTATCTACCAGCTACTCTAAAACGACAGGTATATTACTCTCTTATACATTCAAGCGTTAGCTGTTGGTTCCTTGCGTAGCTAACCACGAGGAAAGTAAATTTAGGTTCCTTACTGTCACTCCAAAAAAGAGCAACAGGTGCTGTCGGTAACCAGGAGCTGTCCGATCGGTGTGCGTCCTTCTTTAAATCGTATAGAATACACGAAGTAGGTAAATTGCAAATACAGGCTAAGGTGGCCTTCCAAATTGTCCAAAAATCCGGCGAGCGTGGTGGAATTCGCTCGCCGGAAAACCTAGGACCTGTTCTGATCTGTTGACGCCCGGGCGAGGCGGAACCGCCACGCCGCTGCTGTTTGGCGCTTTTCCACAACTTCCCGGCCTCCTCGTCACCGCTCGCGGCGTAGCATAGCTCGACGCTATTTGCGTATTATAACCGTATGCACGCTTACGTACGTTAAACGCAGGCCCATTCCCACTTCTATTTCGGTGTATGCAAACAGATTCACGAAGATAAGCCTAGCCTAGTGGCACCATCTGGTTGTCAGCATGCGAACCATTACTATCAACAACACCGAAGCTATTCTTAAGTTAGTATCGGCAGAAGTCACTCTAAGTAAAAAATAAAGCAAAATTATCCCTTATACGTTTTCTTACAGGTGAAATGAGACTAAGCGAAAGACCGGTGTCCCATTTATGGCCAGTGAACACGCTGAAAAAGGCAGCAAAAAAGGCGAGTTCATTCCGAGGCGAGGGATCCTGCTTTGAAGGGAGCTGCGATATTGTTCGCCGCGGAATTTTCCGGCGGCGGCAATCGGTCCCAGATCGATCGGCCCGGACGCACCGCTTTCCGCCCTGGTCGGTGTCAAAAGCGGCCGAACCAGCTTCGCTCACCGGATTTTTGGACAAGTGTGAAGGCACTATAAGGATTGAAGTTTATCGCCAATACTTGTCCGATAAAACTGCTTTTGAAACAGTGATTTAAAAGAAAAGTGTAACTAAGGCTCATGGCCCGAATCAACTACAGAGATCAGGTATCAAGCATCGGTTACTGGAGAAATTAAACAGCTATGCAGTCATTCAGGACCTGTTAACAAATACTTTCTCAATAAATGAAGTAACAAAATATTCGAGGAATTTTTCTTAGAGGAAGATTAGTGCTTTAGAATAAACAACATATTGTTTGAATGTGTAAAGTCGAATCATATATATGCACTTAAGTTAAATATGCTCTGTAACCATGTGTTTCAAGTACAATGTAACACCTAATTTTGTTTTGTGTGCCTATTGTTATTTTCTACTCTACAAAAGGAAAAGCAAAACAACCTTCTTTACTGCTTTTCTCAGCTTGTAACAGATATTCATAACGTTTTCATCCGAGCTTGATTGCCGACCGCTACTTGCCCCAAGGTGACGTGACCTCGTCAGGCAGCATCCTTCCTTTAGTCACGTCCCCCAAGGCAATAGCTCTGTGTTATTGTCTTCAAAAAACCTATTAAAAGCTGGCGCTTAACGCCTATTTGATCAATGCCTAGAAAAGTGCCTACATGCAGCTCAAGATATGCATTCTATAATTTGTGCCTGCTGTAAAAAAATGAACCCGCAGCTTATTTAAATTGCTAAGTCTTGAACTTTCATCAATGTATTTGAAATATATAAAAAAGCATAATTATTTCCCACTCAACGTGCTGCCGCAGTGGCTTTGGCATTCAGCTGCTGATTCCAAGGTCATGGGTTAGATTCCGCGCGGAGCCCTTATTTCGATTGAGGCGAAATACAAAAACGCGCACGTGAGCACATGCTAAAGGACCCCTGGCGGCGTAAACCCATCCAGAGCCCTCCATTACGGCGTCCTTCACAGTGTGAGTTGCTTTCCGATGTCAAATAATTATTATTCACAATCATTAACTAATTCATACCGTGTGCGATACACCTTCCTGCTCTTGTCGAGTCGGCTAGCGTGCTTTGTTTCAGCAGCATTGTACGATGCATGACTAAGTGATATGTACTGTCTTCAAATACGTTGTTTAACTTTGGAGGTTCAAGTAGTAAGCAGTATTCAGTTCTACGTGAGGCACCGAATTGGTAAACAGGTATTGGTAGCCCCACCTTAATCAGCATCAAATGCCAAGAAATAAAGAGAAGCTTCGAGGAAGTCGTAGATGTCATCGAGGCTGAATGCCCTACCTTCAGAGCAGCGCGCCAGGGTATCGACACCATATCGAACACAACAGTGAAAAACGCCGCTTCTTTGTAATCAATGCTTGAAGTTTGTTAATTCTTGTAAAAGTTGTTTTCAAGAAAAACAACTCTATTTCTCAATATTCTGGGTTCTACTGAAAAGAGTAAATGGCGTTTGGCCGAGGAAAAATCCACGACATTTGGAAGGAAATCAGAAGTGTTAATCTCAAACTAACTACCACTCGACGCATTCATACGATTGGCCCGTTCCCTCTACAGGGCTTTCCCCCATTAGTCTTGAAGTTCAATACAATCTCGAATCGCGGAGCACTAACGTACACAGCTACAAAAGATGCAAACGTGATTTCGCGTAAGCAACAACTTTACTCCAGAATCGCGCGTTCACACCAGCCCTTAATATATTTCGAAATATAGAAGACCAGAACTACAAGTTTGGTTTGAAAATTAGTCACATTTTCGCGGTGTCGTGTAGTAACCGATGCGGCCTTTGTCCCTTAGAGCATTAATTTCAACAAGACATTGCTGTGGATTGTAATCCAGGGTTCGGCGGAATACCGGCAGCGGAGTTTAGAACACTGCTGAAATTGTAAGCGGACGCTAGCGACCATTTCAATAAAAAAAGCAAAGACGTTTCCGACCACGTACGGATTCCATGCTCACAGCGTGCGCTGGATGGAAGAGGATTTATTTACAAGTGAAATGGCACAATAAGCGAGAGTCGATTTCCAGAAAGCTTCCGCATGTCCTACTAAGAGTACGCTTCGTGGTTTCTATGTGCAATGATTCTGAAAGATGGCGGGATAATTTTTCTCTTATATAAGATTCCGTGTATTAGACTCCTTGTCAAGATTAACGCTGCCCATGTCGGCGAAATTAAAAATTCAGAACTTAATAACATCTCAATGACATCATGAAAGCCACTATAAGCCCGATCATTTTGCTGAACACAGCTATAAGCATAATACACAATAATTTGAAACTAAACATCCATCCTCGCTGCAGCGAAAATGGTGGTAGGATTACAACGCAATTAAACAGAGTATACATGCGAAAGCAACTGTTTAGCCTAGTTCTTCAAGGACTTGCTTTGCTGATTCGCCGCCCATCTGACGACGATATTAGCTCTATAGTCGCATTATCTGATGAAGACGACTGTGTGTAATGCAGAGCGCGAGAGTATGTTGCAGTTTAACAAGGGGCGTGATAGGCTTCGGTGAAGGCGCAGTGCTCCCGTGCTGTGGCCAAAAAAGCCGATCTGTTCGCGCCGCCGCTGGTTCGGACCCCAGTCGCAAAATAGTTCATTTTACTTACTTATTTATGGTTTGACCAAAGTCACCTTAAAGGCCAAGCTTAACAAACCCGGTGCGCCAGTTGTACCTCGTGTAGTGGTGCTTTCGCACTAAAACTTATCGTCGCACCCTTTATAGAATCACTCGACCTGTAAAACACCAAGCATGCTTATGAAAGCACACGTGGAACCCTTCCGTAAATCTACGCGCATTTACCGCTATAATTTGCCCTGTAAATAAATCGTCATTCCATTCAACGCACGTTGTGAGCAAGGTACTGAAATGGGCCCAAATCGTTGTAGTTTTTCGTGTGAAAGCACTAATCCAGAGGTTCAGAGCCAATCAAAATGAAATCACATCAGTATCCGCGACTGAGCTTCCAACCCGTGGCGGCGCGAATAGATGAGCTTCAAAGGCGGTTGCAAGAGACCACACTATGCTATCGCCGTAGCCCAATACGCCTTGCCTTAGATTGCACCATACACTCGCGGTGTGCATTGCGGAGCGTCGTTTTCAACTTCAATCTGCGCTGTCCCGCGGCACTACCCGCTCATCGTCTTCTACGCCGCACAAATCCGTGCTTTCGCACTGATTCGAATGTACTAAACATTCTCTGTGGATTTTTGTACTTCAAATGTTGCCGACTATACGGTTTACATTTCCTGCAGACGAAATTCTAATTCTTCAAAGCTACCGCGAAACTCGCCTATCCCCTCGAAATGGGCCAATAGTTCCTCCTTCGTTCGGCTGGTGCCGCCGCCTGTCGGATAAGCTTCTCGGTGAGCGCATCCAAAAATAGCCCTCACAGCCGACTGCAGTTAATAATTCTTTCCGCACAATAAAGGCAAGAGCTTATGTTAAATTAAACGCAGACCATAACATGCTATTCAGTGCGCCATGTCCGCGCACGATACTTCAATAGTTTACACATACGAAATTTTTGAAGCCCAAGATTGCATCTGACGTGCACTGCGTTTCGCATAACTTTAGCCAAAATTAAGAAAAAAGTGGCACACAGTAAAACGGTGACGCTAACAAAATATTGTTTGCCATGGAGCAGCGCCACTCAGACTTTGTTTCGCGTATTGGAGAGACGCGCGACTTGTAATTTATACCAGTCCCAGCTGCAAATAGTCAGTTGTCGAGGTGCATTTAAGCCAATGCCGATTAAGTGTATTACTGCAATGTTCATCGTTCACGGGCCTTTTCGTTGCATTCAATAAAAACCTGCCATATATGCAAAAAACGAACGGTAGTCTTGTGCAAAGGTATTATAGAGCTCTCCAGCGTGTTTATAACGAACTACATTGCTAGAAGTGAAGGAATACTGAGAACGCCTTTCAAAGAGCATACGCCTGCCCAATCCTTTTTCCAGAATTTCCGCACTCCAGCCAAAGCGAAGTGCAGCGCATGTATTCTGCAGGACATCTGGAAAGAAAAAAAGCTGCACGTGGTACGGTCACGTGGTTGGTCACGTGATACGGCCTGACCACACTAGAGCTGCGACAACCGCGAAACTGCGAGTTCGTGGCCAATGTAGCCTTCGCTACAAAACGCTATTAGTCTCGTTCCCCGAAAAATCCGCAGGTGGACGTGAAGCCTCTGAGAGAGTCATGAAAGGACATGAGAGGAAACGCGCATAACTGACTCCGAGGGTGAGTGGGCGCCTCATTCGCGTTTTCAGCTAAGTGGCAGTAGTGCATGCACTGGCAGAAACGCGGCTCTGGAGCAAAACGCGTTGGCGTTCACAGCATTGTCGTGGAAACGCGGCACTTGAGCAATAGCCCGCCGGCGTTCTTTGGGTAAATTCGCAACAGCGATGAAAAAATTCTCCTCCAACACTATCTCAAAGTGTTTACATCGGTGTGCCCAGCAAACGTCGAGAAGACCATATGACCAAATCAAAACATCCGCGGTTGTTTTCTTTCCAGAAACATCCCTTCTAAGACAAAAGCATCACCTTCTACCTCATGAGCTTTGCACTGCTATTGCGATTTACAGCCACCTTCGCTATATGCGGTATATTTGCTCGTTATATCAGTTCATAATTTTTATAAACGCGTGCATCACAACTCGACGAATCGTTTGACACCGTCCGGAACCCCCTGCGACAAATGGTTCGGCCGTAAAAGGCCCTCGCAATACACGGTTTGCGGACGAAAAGGTCGTCGTTGCGAATCCCGCAGATACTTAGGGCTTCATCTCAATTAGTAACTTTATACTCAGGAACATGCGAAGTCAGTTGACACCACTTCGAACATACTGCGTCGCACGGGTGGACCTCAAATTTTATGCAAATGGTGGTCTCGGGGGAGTCCCACTTCGATGGCTGCTATGCTGAGATATATTTTGTAAAACTTATCTAAAGGATAGGTACTAGTTGAGGCACTACGGGCCCACTGTAGCTATGCGATAGAGCGTGGTCACGTGGTAAAGGTTTTGGTATATTTAACCTTCACTGCAGGCAGCAGCGTCTTGACAAACGGAAGTAGTAAGAGCTACCGCTATTAAAAGAGTTTCAGTCAATTCACAGAAGCCATGCAAGCAAGGTATTTGAAGTTAAAAACGAGCTTAACAAGCCCGGGGCGCCTTAGTCTTCGCCGAGATGGATAGTGTGCCTGGGCATTCGCAGCAAACACAGATGATGGTACCGTCCAACTGCAAAAACCTGCTTTCGCACAATATTTTCTGCTAAGCAATGCTAAACCACCATCAATATTTTCTTTTTGAAAGCCGTAAAAGAGTGATGTGCATTAACATGTTCGTCGGGTCTTATGAGAATTACAATAAACTTTACGTTATTTCACGCACATAGATTAACATTGGCTGGCCATTGCGCAGAAGCGGGAGCCAAATAAAAATCTAAACAGGACCTATGGTAAGGGAGTATAACATTCAAAGTGCTCTGCTGGTTTCGTGTTTTTTTTGTAGCCGATTAAAGCTTGGCACTGACCTGGTCTCTCCGGTCGGCGACGCAGTGTGCGTGGCAGAAGGCAATGAAAAACGTCTGCTGCGGGTTGTACTCGCGCAAGTCGGCCAGCTGCCGGTCCTTGGTCGGCGAGGGCCGGAAGGCGCGGTAGAGCGATCTTATGGGCGCCAGGTCGCTGAACTGCCGCCGGTACATGGAGGGCGACCACTAGCGGCCGTACACCGTGCTTACGCAGGCGTGCACCTCGGCGTACTTCAGGCGTGACTCCTCCAACCACTTCTTCAAGGCTTCGTGCGCCTGGTAGGGGTCGAAGATCTGCGACGCCGCCGGCATCGACAAGGGCACTAAACTAACAACCACGATTAGGCTTCACTATCTTGAGGCGTAACTGTCCAGAGTTCATTATAAATAGTGTGCGGAACCCTAAGACCTTTGTTTTACAATAAAACTTGAAACCACAAAAGCATTGTGGTATTTAGACGCCTTTTTTTGCCGCCTATAAGTGAATACTACAACTTTGCATAATTTTTGTACATAATGTTTCTTTTCTCCTCCTTCTTTCTGGGAGGTTGGAGACAATATGAGGACCACAGTAAAAAAGTAAAACACTACCAGTTCATAAAAGCACAATGGTCCAGCCAACGCCGGTGGCTAGGCTGTACAAAACCGCTACCTTCTGTGCTGATATTGCAGGCGGCGAAGGCAGCTTTCGGTGTCATCACGCACACTACGCTTGCGCAGAAGAGCGTATTGTCGGGCAAGTTGGGTTTGCATGATGTGGAAGAAGTTAGCGCAAAACTTAGACAAAGACCGAGAAGAAACACACAAGACGACAGACGAGCGCTCGTCTGTTGTCTTGTGTGTTTCTTCTCGGTCTTTGTCTAAGTTTTGCGCTAACTTCTTCCACATCACGCTTGCGCAGTATTCGGAAGTTCGGAAATGGATGTCAGGATAAGAGGGAGCTGGCAAAGGAAATCAAGCCTTTGTGACCATTTTGTATGTCACACGCCTGGTATTCGCAGACGATGCCGTTGCATTCCGCAAGTAATTAGCTCAGTCACTATTAACTTTATATTAAGTTCGAAGGACGTGACATAGAAAAAAATGCTTCAAATAGATGAAAGTTGGAAGTATTGCAGCCTAGAGATGTGAGCTACTGCGGCACGCTTTATTCCATCTCGAAGGCATCGAGAACAGCGCAGCCAACTGCGTACCGGATGTTTCACATCACATGTCTTGCAGTTTTTTAAAAATAGGCTTTTTTTTCCTTCCCTTAAGACGCGGTTCAGGTGTCCAACGATATTCGGGACAGATACTGCGCCATTTCCTTCCCCCAAAAGACCAATTATTATTATTATTATTATTATTATTATTATTATTATTATTATTATTATTATTATTATTATTATTATTATTATTATTATTATTATTATTATTATTAATATTATTATTATTATTATTATTATTTCAGTCAGAAGAGTGCTTTGGTCGGCATAATACTGTCAGCGTTGTAGACCATCAGATTACAGCGAAGACGTGCAAACTAGTAGGCTGGTTAACTAAATTTCACGAGTTAATTTTTCAACTATTACTGTAAGCATCCTTATTTTTTGAGGGGCAATGTGAGTATTATGCATATCAGTTTTTTTTTAATTTTATAAACGCAGTTACCCTCAGCGCTGTGGCCCAAGAAATTATGGCTACATCGCGCCACAGTAAAAGTGTTTTCAAAAAGCCTGCAGGCAAAGAAACCCCTCCAGTGCACGTAACTCGTCGAAATAAACGCGACAACCGGTGCACATTAACTGATACATGCCCAGTTGATGTCGTGATCGTTAAAGAAAGTCGGCTCTCAGCGAAATTCTGTAATAAAACAATCTTGAATCAGGTGATAAAATACAAATTTCACAGGTGTGATTGAGGAACAAAACCTGGTTGGCGTTTTGATAGCAGTCACTAACGACTTAGTTTCCTTCAGCATTTCTTTTGTGAACATTAATTAATTTGTGTGAACATTCGTCTCAATTTGAAAGATATTGTATTTGTAGCATGTTATCGCCCTTCTGTTTGATCCAATGGTGGTTCGTCGGGCCTGCACTACAAATTAAGGAAATTGCCCTCTAGGTTTCCTTCATCATCCACGTTCGTTCTAGGTGATTTTAGCATTCCTAACATCACCTGCGACATGAATATTCCACTGGCAAACGGTAGCTCATCCATGTGCATGTCATTTCTTGGCACATGCTGTGACTTAAACCTGTGTCATCCAGATAACAGGCTTTCCAGCGATTTCTGGAAAATAAATGTGCTTGCTAACCAATTTATTCAAACCAACAGAATAAAGAACACGTATAGTGCTCATTTTCGCTCTAAGCGCAACACGAAAGGGACACAAGACGAAGGACTAGCACAAACAGGCGCTGACTATCAACTGGTTTTTTATTGAAGAACGAAAAGCATATAAATACAAACAGTGAACTACTTATCAATCAACAAAAGTTATCCGGAAGGCACGTGGGAGGTCAGAGAGCTCAATTCCCTCTCGGATAACGTTATGGAAGGGCTGTTGATACATTTTGCGCCGTTGTGGTAAATATAAAAAGCCTCCATTACTTCGCGTGTTAATTTATTGTCATATCGAAACAGGATGCACGTCTTCTTGAAATCGGAAACACATTGGCACTTTTTGCACTGGAAAGACGCCAGGGCAAGGGGTTCTCCTTTAGTTCTCCTTTCTGCATGATCCCTTTCATACCTGCATTGGCATTGCCTGCTGTGGGAGCCTGTGTGAGACAAGGGGTCATTTTTCCTGGTGTTTTCATGCTCCATCAAGCGTTTGTTAACGCACGTGCCAGTCTGGCCAATGTACATGGCACCGCAGGAGAAGGGGACCTGGTATACCACCCCTACCCCTCAAGGTATAGATGGCGACACATGACACACCTGGCAAGCATCCCTCTCGCTCTTGCCGTAGTGCCTCTGATTGACCTGTTTGCACATTGCGCTAAGTTTTCTAGGTGCAGAAAAGACGACATCACCGTCGTATCAGCCCGCAACTTTCTTCAGCCCATGTGACAAGCAGTGTGCATACTATGCACACTGTGCACGTATAGTGCACCTGAAGAAAATGAAAAGCTTGCCTGACCAGCGTGACTTACGTGAATTTCAGGCACAATACGGATCTGTGGTAGATTTTGCTCCCCCCCCCCCCCCCCCCCACTCCAAAAAAACGATTTTTCTGTGCCGCCAGCTTCAAGTCTGTCACATCAGACCAACACTGGCAGCTCGACTCCGATCAGGCAGAGGCCCTATTGAGTGCCCTCGGCTGAGTGGCTGGTAATCAACGAAAATGTGCTGGACATGTTAAAGAAAGTGGTTATACCGGTGTCCTCATGTCACTGGGACAGCCCCCATCATGTTGGTGAGCGAAGAGGACAACTCGTGGAGATTTTGTGTAGATCATCGTCAGTTAAACGTTTTCACGAAGAAATACGTTTACCCTCTTCCGACGTATTGATGATGCCATGGACTGTTTTCAGTGTGCTTCTTATTTCTCATCTGCCAACCTGCGGCATGACTGTTGGCAGATCCCGATAAATCTGTCGGACCGAGAAAATACAGCGTTTCTCACCCGTGATGGAATTTAAGAAATTTAATGTGATGCCCTTCGGGCTGTGCGATGACCCCAGCGACGTTAGAAAAATTTCTGGACATCATCCTGCGTGGCTTAATGTGGGAGTTATGTATGTGCTACCTGGATGATGTGCTAACTTTTGGAAAGACATTTCATGGGCATAATGAGCCGCTTAGCCTTGTGTTGGACTGCATCCACCAAGCAGATGGAAACTTAAGCTCTAAGAAATGCCACTTCGATGAGCGACAGACCCTCGTGCTTGAATTCCTAGTCGATAAGGATGGTATCCGCAAAATATCGCTGCAGTGCGCGACTTTCCAAAACCTCAAAATGTAAAGCATTTAAGGAGCTTTATCGACCTAAGTTCACATTTCCGCCGTTTCATCCGAGGATTCGTCCACGTGGATCATACGCTCACTTCCCTGTTGCAATATACGCTCCGTTTGTGTGGTTCCCGGCGTGTGACTCATCCTTTCGACTACTGAAGTTTCTTCTCACCTCTGTGCCTGTTTTACGCCATTTCAATTGAGTTGCACACAGCCAAATTCATACCGGCGCCAGCTGCGTCGTGTTGTGCTCGCGCCCCCTTCCTGCTGTTGAGTTCGGCGAATTTGGACATGGGGAGGATTCCTTGAAAACCACCGCGAAGGTGAATGAGCCCTCTGGAATAAACGTGGCTGCAGAAACGTCGGATGTACCGACGATAATAGCGTCCCCACGTGTTCGAACATGCCATCGGGTCGACGAAGTACAAGATCAGTGTTGTCCTCTTCGGTCACGCTGGGGTTCAACAAATGCCCGAGAGCTGCGCCTTCGACAGAGGTTCCACGTTCCGGTCATCAGACGACAACGACGAAGTAAAAGATCAGTGTTGCCCTCTTCAGTCACGTTGGGGTTGAGCAATTGCCCGAGAGCTGCGCCTTCGACAGAGGTTCCACGTTTCATTCATCAGTACAAGATCTTTCAACCCCTGCTGGGAGACAGCCGGCATTCCTGTGTCACGCAGGCGCCTTCCTGTTCCACATGGGCGCAGTCCGAACCCACGTGCGCGCCCACCTCGAGGCCGCGTGGACGACAACGTGACCGGGTCCTGTTCCCTTTCCCTCGACCGAGCTGCGAAGAAGCATCGGGACCGCCCCGCCGTGGGTGGTACCATCAGTGCGATCGTGTGATTGGACATCATTCTTCGAACTGTATTCCCTAGCCAGGGATCTGGGGAACACGAACGAGCTGCTGGTTTGGTATCAGAAGAGAGCCCCCCTCTTTAGAGATACCCTTTGATGGGAGAGACTCCCGACTGCTAAGAAGCTCTGCTTACTGAGAAGCACTCTCAGTTGCCCTTACTTGCACATTATGTAAATAGTCCTTGTATAAAGTTTTCCTAGTTTTCTTCCTCCGATCGTCCTCGTCTCTTCTCCGGCCAAGTCACGCTACCTGAACCCCAACAGTGGGCATCGGCGCGGTGCTCCTCCAGCTTCAGAACGACGCCAGGCATGTTATCGCTTACTCTACCTACGGGTTAAGGAAAGGCGAATGCAATTACACAGCGGCAAAAGTGGAATGTCTCGCCGTCGTCTTCGCTGTTAACAAGTTTCGGCCCTACTTATACAGCTGCCACTTCAACGTAATCACCGACCGTCACTCCGTGTGTGGCTGGTTGGCCTGCGCGACCCTTCCGGTCGACTGGCTTGTTGGGCATTACGGCTCTAATAATATGGCTTTTCTGTGTCCTATAAGAGCGATCGTCGCCACGCTGACGCTGACTGCTTGTCCCAATATCCTCTCCCTTGCACGAGCCGCCACGATGGCTGAATGGTTATGGCGCTCGGCTGATGGCCCGAAAGACGCGGGTTCAATCCCGGCCGCTGCGGTCGAATTTCGATGGAGGCGAAATTCTAGAGGCCCGTGTACTGTGCGATGTCAGTGCACGTTAAAGAACCCCAGGTGGTCAAAATATCCGGAGCCTTTCACTACGGTGTCTCTCATACCTCGAGTTTCTTTTTGACGTTAAACCTTCACAAACCAAGCTAATCTTCCTTGCACGGCAGCATGTGAAGACGACCTAGACGACTGCCTCGCACCTCTGACCGAGGTATTGCCAGACCACGTAACGTTCCAGCACAAACAATGCCAAGATCCCTCTGTGGCTTCATTGTTTGATAAGGCCCAAAAGTCTGCACCTACAACATCCTTCGTTATTCGGGACGGTCTGATCTTCAAGAACTACTACTCAGCTAGCGATGCCCATCTGTAGCGCATCGTCGCAGCTTCTCGCCGCTGCGGCGTCCTATATATCGTGCATGACGACAGCATCTCAGGGCATCTTGGCTTTGACCGCACTCACTCCAGAGTTCGACAACGTTGTTATTACTGGGAAAGCATTACTAGGCTATGTCGACAGCGAGCCTCTCACCAAAACAGGTCCGAAGCGATTGTCGAGAACTACTAAGAGATGTCATCAAAACAGTGGATCAAATCGAAAAAGGATGATGTGAGGGACTGTGCAAAAAGTTCGGTGACGATCGGATTGATAATTAATTACCGGCAAAAAGGTGCAAAAAGTGGGCGTGGCCACGAGAAAAGTAGCGCCAAATTTTAAACGCCGGAAGTGTAATACCACGTGACCGGAAGTATCGGCGGAATCAATGCACGGCGCCAATTTTATAAAGTTTAGAACAAAGCGTGGTGAGACATAGACGAATAGCACAAATTCTCTATTCAGATGATTATGTGATCGAAAAGGAACTGATTAGTGATCGATTTATGACGGTGTAAGAGGCAAATAGGGTCAATAGAGGCAAAGAGGAGCAAATACAGGGGACGAGTGCCGAGGAGGCGTCAACGCTTTCGCATTACTCCCATGCGGGTTGCCGCATTGACCGCTAACGTTTCTGGCCCCGATTTTATACGAGCACAAAGCGTTGCGCCGCAGCTTGTGCCCCCTGCCAATGCCTGAAACGACGCACACCCCTACGACCGGTCTTCTTCAACCGGTCAAGACCCCTGCATTACCTTTCGACAAAATGGGTATTAACTCGAAAGCTCCTTCCCCGAAGACGTCTGACGGCCGCCGCTGTATTATCGTGGCTTGACACGTTTCCGGTGCAGACATGACTTCCATTCGCCTAAAACCGGCTTAATCAAATGTAATTTGTTATTGACTTCGTTGTTCCAAGACGACTGCCGTTTTTCTCTAATTTACGCTGTACTGAGTTCATGCAATCCCTAAAAGGTATATCAACTTTTTTATTTCCTTGCCACGAACTTGTGCAGCGCACAAATCTTCTCTCTCATTGCCTTTTATTCCGACATGACTTGGGACCCAGCAGAGTTTTATGTATTGTCCTCGAGCTGTGGCTCTTGCTATGTTGTGTATGATTTCACCAAGTAGCGGCGTGATTGCATTTCTATGGTGAAGAGCTCTGAGTACAATTAAGGAGTCTGTGCAAATTATACTGTTTGTGAGGTTTTCGTTTACTATTTTTTCTGTGGCTACGCAGACTGCGTAACATTCTTCTGTGAAGATGGATGCACACTGTGGAAGTCGTACTGTGTCTTCCGAATTCCCTCGTACCACTGCGCTTCCTACGTGAACATTAGTTTTCGAACCATCAGTATAGAAATCTGTGAAGTCGCCGTATTTTCCTTCAAGTGCAAGAAATTCTTGTATGATATGTTGTTGTGGAGTCTGTTTTTTGTGGAACTGTGCAAGAGTAACATCGAAGACTGTAGGAAAATTTTACCACGGAGGTAGCGGATCTCGCCTTTGTGCAACACCGGGTAATATGTCCAGTACGTCGAGATTCTGTCACATATCTTCAAATCGCAAGAGTAGAGGCTTGGTGGCTTGTGGTTTGTTGTTGAAGATTATTCTGGAAGGGCAACTTGTTACAAGTGGATAGCAGGTGTGTTTTGCTAGCGACCTTATTTTAAGGATATATGAACAAGTCAGAGTGGTTCTTCTATCTTCAAGAGGGGGTTCGTCAGTTTCTACGTAAAGACTAACTATGGGAGATGTTCTGTACGCGCCACAAGAGAGGCGTAGGCCTGAGGTGTCTACTGGATCCAACTTTTTTAGATATGACGGTCTTGCTGAACCGTACACAATGCACCCATAATCTAGCAACGAACGTATCAAAGAGCGGTATATGCGCAGAAGACATGTTCTATCGGAACCCCGATGTTTCCTTGAAAGCACTTTCAGTATGTTTACAGATTGGGAGGCTTTTTTAGTGTGTTTAGGTGGGGTAGAAATGTTAGTTTTTTGTCGCATGTTATGCCTAAAAATTTATGTTCTTGTTTTTTTGGTAGCATAATTTCATTTAGATGTAGGGTGGGGTCATTTTGCAAGCCTCTTTTGAGCGAGAAAAGAACTGCAACTGTTTTTTGTGGGGAGAACTTAAACCCGTTTTTGTCTGCCCAAACCGCTAGTCTGTTTAGTGTGAGTTGTACCTGCCTCTCACAGGTTGATAAGTTGGATGATGTGCATGCAATCTGAAGGTCTTCAACATATACAGAATACAAGATGGACTTTGGAATTATTTTCGATATGAAATTCATTTTTACAACAAAGTGCGTGGTACTCAGAATATACCCCTGTGGTACTCCGTTTTCTTGAACGAATTCTTCGGAAAGTGTTGAACCCAGGCGTACATGAAATGAACGTTCCGACCGGAAATCTTTCAGACAGTTCAGCATCCTTCCGCGGACACCTAGGTCTGCTAGGTCACGGAGAATGCCAAACCTCCAGGTAGTGTCGTAAGCCTTTTCCATGTCAAAAAATACTGCTAGACAGTGTTGCCTGTGTATGAACGCTTCTCGTACAGTGTTTTCAAGGCGCACGAGATGGTCAGTTGTCGAGCATCCTTTTTTAAACCCGCATTGGTGGATGTCGAGAAGTTCACGGTTTTCGAGGGTAAACATCAACCTGATATTCAACACACTTTCGAAAGATTTGGCGTGGAAACTTGTGAGTGCTATGGGTCTGTAGCTAGCAGAGGAAGTGGGTGGCTTTCCAGGCTTCAGTAATGGCACAATAACTGCTTTTTTCCAAGTCTCTGGTATTTTTCATAGTTTGCATATTTTGTTAAAAAATTTTAGAAGTGCTTCTACTGATACTTCGGAAAGGTGTGCCAGCATCTCGTAATGTATTTCATCAGGGCCGGGTGCTGTCTGTTTGCCAGCCGACAGTGTTTTATGTATTTCCTCGAGTGTAATTAGGCTGTTATACGGCTCATTCGAACCGCCACTTGTTGGAAGTCTGTTTTTGAGCTATGTTTTTGTGCCTTACAAATGACTCTGTATAATTTGCGGAACCAGAAATTGTAGAAAAATGTTTCGCTAGAACGTCTGCCTGTTGTTTAATACATGTTTGTGTGCCTGGGCCTGTGAGAAAAGGGATTGGGAAGGGAGAGTAGCTGCCATTTATTTTGTGAACTTGCTCCCACATTTTCTTCGATGTTATTGAAATTTTATAGATGTTATATATTTCTGCCATGATGTTTTTTCGGCGCTTCGACGAATATACCTCGCTTTGGCTCTTGCTTTTTTGAAATTTACAAGGTTTTGATGAGTAGGGTACCTACGAAAAATTTCCCATGCTTTATTTTGTTTCCGTTTCGCTTCTTTACATTCTTCTGAGTACCACGGCTTCTGACATTGTCTCACTACGCCCGACGACTGAGGAATAGATATGCGTGCAGCAGTAATTATGCAGGTTGTGAAAATATTATTTAGTTCGTCAACACTTAAATCATAGAAAATAGTTTCTCCACACTAAGATTTTCAAGAAAAAGTACCCAGTCAGCCAAGTGTCACCAGAATGTGGTAGTTGAACCACATGTATTGAAGTCACGGTAGCCGCGGCTGGTGAGCCGCCGGAGCACGCTGTGGGTGGTGGTGGTGGTAAAAACATTTATTAATTATAGAGAGAGGTGTTGGGGTCCATGACCTGAAGGGTCACGCCCTTACAACCACTAGGTGGGGATGCCTAGTCAGGCACCCCATTGGCGGTTGCCGCAGCCCGGGCACGCTGCGTTAAGGCCCTTTGGGCCTGGAGGGTGCAGCAGCCGGACAGGGTCGCCTCCCAGTCCTCTCGGGTGGGGTTTGGGATAGGGGGTAGAGATGGGGTCTGCTGGCAGGCCCACACCATATGGTAGGTGTCCGACACCTCCCCACAGTGTGAGCACCGCCCGTCGAATTGAGGATTGAAATGCTTTAGAGTTGCCGGGCACAGCATCGTGTTAGTGAGCAGGCGCAGGAGTACCCGCTCGTTGGCCTTCCCCAGCCCTTTGCAAGGAGTGGGAAGAGTTTGGTGGGTGGATTTGTAGTAATCGCTTATTTCCTTAAAAGTGTAAACCGGATTGAAATCGGAGTCCTGGTCATCGTCGGGTCCCGAGGGAAACGCCCGGAGAGAGAGCGCGCGGGCGGTGGCGTCGGCGGCTTCGTTTACGTGGAGGCCTTGGTGACCTGGAGCCCAAATAATAGATCGGTGCGCAGGATCGGAGTCTCTGCTACAATTTTGATAGATGCGATAAGCCAGGGGAGTAGCCCACCCTTGCTCGACGTTTCGACAAGCCCCTCGCGAGTCGGTGATTATGTATTTGGAGGAGGACGTTGCTGGCTAGGCCAGTTGCCGAAATCGTTCTCTGATGCGCGAGGCAGATCTTTTTCATCAGCGCCGCTGGCGATGCCAGCGCCGCTACAGGTAAATGATGTATATAGAGAATTCTGCTGTTTAAGCGCGTGACATTATATTGAGCAACAGTTTTTTCCTACCTGTTTGAAAAAGTGCTGCTTATGTTATTGCGTGGTATACTTGTCTATTGTTATTGTTTGCCCATAATTTTGTTCCAACATCTGTTAATTTTTTCATTGCATTGCTGTGACCTATTAACTAGCGCGAGCCATATTTTTTCACATTTTCTATTAATAGTGACTGCTGTTCTTTCATATTTTGTCTAAATACATGAAAAAATTGAGATCAGTGCGGTAACCTGCGTCGGAGTAATGTTAAAGCATTGACGCCTCCTCGGCGCTCATCGCCTCTATTTGCTCCTCTCTGCCTATATTGCCCCTATTTGCTTGATTATTTATGCAATTAGTCTAATTCCCACTAAGCTTCGTTGAAATTTCCAAATTCCGCGACGCGCGTTGTCTCCTCCCACACTTTCGGTCACGTGGTACTACACTTTCGGATTTTCAAAACTGGCGCCATTTTGCCCCGGCCGCGGCCACTTTTTGCACATCTTTGGCCCTAGTTATTAAACTATTCTTCCGACCACTACCAAATTTTTTCGCCGCATCTTCACATCATCCTTCTTCAATTATAACCACTTTTTATACATTATGTCTTCCTAGTTTCGGACAATGGCTGCGGACACATTTTCATGAGACGAAACCGCCGACAAAGCTTAGTAAAGCTTTCGCTTTAATAAATAAACACGTACCATCTACAGACAGAACTGGAGACAAAATAGGCTCAATTAAAACCATTCTGCTGGAAATCGGCAACAAGAAACCTATCGCAAAGACCAATAAACAAAATGCGACTACTGTTTCACGGAGCAGTTGACCGGATGCGAGAGATGTTAGTCATCTGATCTTTCTCACAATTGCAAATTAACCCTTAAGCTTTAAGAATGTTTTAAAAAATGTCTACATCGTGTTGCGCCGCTGGTATACAAATATTTTGGTTTAGTCGAAGCACATATGGCCCAACCACGAGACTGGCATCCACAGTAGCCTAGGCAACCTGTATACCCTCGGACTTCATATATTTGAGATATTTTTCGCGGGCCCGTACCCATGTGCCTAGTAAGTGCATATTCATAGTGTGACCCATACATACCTACTGCTGAGAGCCTATCCAAATGTTTCGGAACATTCTCCCCGTGAAAAAGTGAAGGATAAAACAAAACAAAAACGATTCCACTTTTTTATCTCTTTAAAAACTTCTGGTCAAAACATCGAAGGGTTCTAATCTGCACGGGCGATAGAACGAACGGGCATGACCAAACACAGAAAAAGGCTAAATATTAAAACAGAACACATCTTATTTGGTCAAATGTTTATGTTTGGTTTCGTTTATCGGGGTTTAACATACCAAAGCAACTAAGGTTATAAGGAACGCCGTAGTCAAAGGCTCCGTAAATTTCGACCATTTGGGATTCTTAACCGTGCACCGTCAAATGTTTCGGGGAATCCCCTAAGGTGGTGTAAAGTTGAAAGAAAGGAGTAAGGGAAATTTTGTTTAACAATGAGGATTCGATGGAAGCTGTATAGCTTCAATTTCAGTCTTGAAAAGCAGATGAAAAAACAAGGCAGGCAATTTGAAGAAACTCGTGAGAATAATGATAGAAAAGTAAAAAATCGCGGTTATTCTATACTGCCACTCTCTGTACCATAATCTCAAAAAGATTATGAATCGTGGAAAAGCAAAGGTGGTGTTTTCAGGACCTGTAAAGTTGGCGAACATCTGCAATCGTGTTAACCCTTGCACGAGGACCCAAAGATGTTCAGCTCCACATCTGGATGTAACACGGGGATAGACGATGTAAAGCCTCCGCAGGGGCATCACTACATAAAGGTGCTGGTGTCTTCCAACGGTCGCAAAACTTGCGCGGAACGTCATTCAAAGGACCACCATCCTCAAGAATGTGACGCAGCACTACACTGCGGAAACGACGATGGAGACCACACTGCGCAAAGTCCCCTAAAAATACCCCATGTTTGGGGCGTCATATCGGTCATGTGTTGTGCATGGCGAAACTTGTTGACCATTTTGCGTAGAGTTTATGACAGTCGCGACACTTCGCAAGTAAAATATTTTGTTCCTTGGACATTCGCTTGCCAATGCAAATGGATGCTTTTTTCCTCTGCTCAGCTCTCCCATAGATGCTGCCAGAAGTTAGGCATATGTCTACATCACTGCTTGTCATCCACGAGCCGTTGCACGAGGACCCAAACATGTTCAGCTCCACATCCCGCAAGTAACACGGGGAGACACGATGTGAAGCTCCTGCAGAGGCATCACGACATGCAGATGCTGGTGCCTTCCGGGGCCGCAAAACTTGCGCGGTTCGCGCTTCAAAGGACCACTATACTAAGGAATGTGACGCAGCACTACGCTTCGGAAACTGCGGACACCACGCTGCGTTGAAGACCCCTAAACAAATTGCACCACGGCTAGGGCGTTACATCGGTCATGCGGTGTACATGGCGAAACTTGTTGGCCATTTTTAGAAAGAGCTTTTCAGTCGCGGCCCTGCGGAAGTAAAATATTTTGTCCCTTGGACATTGATTTGCAATAACAAACTGATATTAGTTTCGTCTGCTCACCTGTCTCCTGTAGCTGCTGCCAGAAGTTAAGCATATGTCTACATCACTGCTTGCCATCGCAGAGCCGTTGCACGACGGCCTAAACATGTTCAGCTCCACATCTGCCTTCATCACGGGGGCACACGATGTGAAGCCCCCGCAGAGGCATCTGCTACATGCAGATGCTTGTGCCTTGAGCGTCACATCGGTCATGCGGTGTGCATAGCGAGCCTTGTTGACCATTTTTCGGAAGTGCTTATCACACTCGGAGCATTTTGGGTGTGAAATATTTTGTTCCTTGGACATTCACTTGCCAAGACAAAAGGATGGTATTTTCTTCTGCTCACCTCCCTCCCATGGCTGTTGCCAGAAGTTAGGCATATGTCTACATCACTGCTTGTCATCGCAGAGCCATTGCAAGAGGTCCCAAACATCCACACCTGCATGTAATCACCGCACGGGGGCGTCTGCAGCGTGCATACGTTGGTGAGTGGTGAGAGGCCTCTCGGCGGCGGCAACACATCAATTTAGCTCCTGCTTCCCGTATGCGGCACCTCCGGCCCCACCAGTCTCTCCTCCTTTCTCCTTCCTTCTTAAGGTTTCCATTTGTCCTGGCGGTGAGGATTTACCTTTGTGTAGCCAACTACCCTCAGTTGCCTCATATTGGGTTTTAGTTTGGATGTCCAGCTGGCGGGTGCAGGCCTTGCTTACAAGTCCCTGTTAATATGCAAGTCCAATTGTTGATATGTCGCGCGGTTTTAGCTTCCTTAGTTTCTTGAGAATTTCCGATTATCTAAGTTGCTTACCCAGTGGTCTGTTCGACGTTTAATACGCCTCAGCCGTTTTCGCACCGCTGAGAAGGCTCAGGTTTTTACTTTGATTTGTTGGGAGCCTCGACATGCCTGCCCAGCCAAGGATACCAACTGAGGTTACCGAACCCTCTCTAATGTTTTTATTAGTAGCCATTTCTAAAATTCCTCTATGAATTCAATAGGTAATATTCAGGATTGAGGGCCTATGCACCACGGAGGATTTTTTACACTTATATAGAATTCTACAAAAGCCGCAAGGTGGCTGAGCAGTTATGGTGCTCGACTGCTGGCCCGGAAGACGCGGGTTCGATCCCGGCCGCGGCGGTCGAATTTCGATTCTAGAATTTTGAAATTCTAGAGGTCCGTGTACTGTGCGATGTCATTGAACAATAAAGAACCCCTGTTCGTCGAAATTTCCAGACATTTCACTACGGCGTCTCGCAGAGCCTGAATAGCTTTGGAACGTTAAGCCCCATAAACAAACTAAACTATAATTATGGAAAATCTTTTGCTGTACCTTGTGCTTGGTGCATGACGGCCTAATTGGTCTACGTGCCATAAAACCAAGCACTCTTTACCCATTTTTATGACGAAGGCATTCAATTTCATCCCACACTGCAGTTGTAGACATGTCTTACATTTTTATGTTTTTAAAAGGAGCAGGATTTCTAAAGGAACTGCTTTGGTAGACCTCATCCTCTTCACATCGCTGACGAGGCTGAGTTCATAATTTGGTTCATTCGGAGCCTAGAGATCGTCGTCCAGCTAAGGATAACCGCTTAGGTTACCCAACCTTCTTCAAAGCTTTTACTAATAGTCATCTCTGAAATTTCGTTTCTTTGTAATCTTCGTGAACTTTTTGCACCTTCGACACCAGCGATAATTATTCAGTTCTTTAAACGTCAGGAAAAATTTTTCATCTATATATCTTGTGCTTGGCGCATAATAGCCTAAGCTCTCAATCTACCATAAATTACAACAGGATGTTAACCACTGCACAAATTTTCCGTTTGGTTGAAATCAGCATACTGCTTCTCACTTTCATGGCAAGCAGGCTGTGGAATGCACGCTTACGCCGAAAGATTGCGGAGCAGCAGGTACATGCAGCCAGCCTCATTGAATGTAGCCTTCATAAGTTCATTTCAGTTTTTCTGCTACATTCATTTTTTACTGACGAGCAGAACACAGCGAACGAAAATTATAGGGGCCCTTAATTATTATATTGTGCGATGAAAATGCATTGCTATGTATTCTGTTTGCTGTTACTTGGTTCATAGTCCGAGGCATTTTGATCTCTGTCGAGTCTCTTTTTTGGACTGGCCGTTATCAGCCTTATAACGTAATGCGCCAATCGATGTACTGGCTTCTCGAGGCAGCTACCTCCAGTCCTCTTCGTCCTCTCCTCTACCAGTGGAGATAGGAATTTTTCCACTTTTTCCCGCGTGCGAACCATGGCAGGCGGCAAGTGCACACAAGTGTCAGTCACTGCTTCCCCCTCCCCTCCCCCCGCGTCCACAATAAGTCTTCCACCACGGTGTAATAAAATAAATTCCCTTCAACTCGCACACCAGTGGTTCCCAGTAATCCCTAGTCACTGGATGTCTTAACCGTGGAGAATCATTTCGCGGTCACGCTGATAACACACCCCGGCAGCAGCCATTTCATTTTGCATGTAGCCGAGTGGGCACCAAAGTGGGTACCAAAGTTAGTACCAAAGAAGTCTTATATCAAGACTGTCATTGAATATTTTATGTAGAAGAGGGCTGAAGAGACATGCGCACTTCTAAAATTCTCCTGACTTGTCGTTAGGCCCAGCTGTATTTCAAATTACGTGCGTAGTTCCAAACGTCGTAACAATGCTACTCTTTTCGTGTTCGTCAAAGTTTATTACTGGTTTTAATGTCCTCTTTTCTGGCGTTGGGAAAACGTTTAAATAAGCTTTATGGTAACATCTTTTTAAACTTCTGTAAAACATTTAAACAACATACAATATGTATCGGCCCTCGCCGGGGGGCGTGTGCAGCTTTCAAACTTTGGTGAGTGGCGACACCACAGGTTACCAAGCATCCGCAAGGACATCCCCGCAGGGGGATGATGATGAACAGTGCATCACCACGGACCCGAGCACCGGCGCTTTGCCGGATGTGGCATCGCTGTGTTCGGGGATAAGGGGATCCTGGTGGTTGAGCCCCGGCTGAGCGTTTGGACCTTTTGAGGCCCCTCGGTGGAGGCAAAGCACCACTTTGGCGCCAGCTTCCGGTCGACGGCGCCTCCGGCCTCACCCGACCGGGGGAAATTGGCAGTCGCCTTTTCCCGTCCTTCTCTAAATTGTTTACTTTCCTACCTTCTTTCTGCCTGCTGTTCTGTCTCCTCCACGTTTCTGTTTTTTTTCCTTCATCGGCGGCTAGGGTTCACCTTGTGTGGCGAACTACCCTTGATTCCGTCTTATTTGGTTTTAGTTGAGGTGTACAGCTGGCATGGGCAGGGCGATCGGGTAGCCTATTATCATCACGGTAAACGCCGGTGTATATTAACACCTAAATATAGCGATAGAGGCTGATTGGTGTATCGTAGACGAACAGGACCCTAAATAATGGAAACAACTAGACAAACATATGCGTGCCGTACATCAAAGCGAAGTCATCTCAACGCCCGTCATCTCAATGCTAAGAAACCACGCAGCACATCCAATTCCAAAATAATACATAAATGAGTATTCAGAAACAACATCGTGTAAAAGAGTATACTTGAAAACAGGAGCCAACCACTAGTCGATAATGTTCCGCAACACAAGACTTTGTTGCTCTTGCTGTAAAGTGTACGTACTCTCCGCATTATGGTATGTATAAGTTCGCAGCTGCTTCTTGGTGTCCTCCTTTAGAACCTCTCTTAACCCCTTCTTGTAGGCATCCTGATCCTCTTCCTCATCATTCAGGTTGTCGTTTCTCGTTGGTGTCTTAAAATGTCCGCCAATCATTCAGTTATGGTGGCTTTGTTTTCATTGGTAACTATTTTCATCCTCTACCGCCTCCTCTTCTTCTTCCTCTGGCTCATCCTCACTGAAACTCTTGATCATCTCGTCCAGGTCTTCTATGAATTTGCGTCCTTCATCGGTGGTTGCATCCATACCTTTCTTTATGTGGCACATCGGTAGTCATGAAATGGAGGCCTGCTCTCTGGTGAAGGGTTCTTCCAGCCATACTTCCTTGCAGCATACACAAGCTCATCATCATCAAAAATGGCATTATACCTAATGAGTTTATGGGTAACCTCATTGGCATACCATATGAACTGTTCCATACAAATGGATTTGTTACCATTGTACTCTTCGAACAGGCACCATAGCCTCAACGGAGTGTTGCGCGTATTCATTTCAAGTTCGTCGACAGATTCGACAGGGGAGTTTTGAATTACGAACTGGCCTCCAGGTATATTTGCTACTAACTCTTTCAGCTCGCCCAGGGCAACAGTGTTCATGTTGGACTGAAAAATCGGATGGTTCTAACAATGCAGGTGGTGGTATCCCATCATCAAACGCACCCTTTGAGATACTGCTGAACGAGGTCCGCAAGAAGCCGGCGTGAGCACAGTGCTGTTCGTGAAATAAGGACCACCATAGTTTTACAGAATAATGCTGAACACCGAGAAGACTTGCGGCTCGCACTGCTGGAACTAGATCACCAGAACAATGAAGCCATAAGAAGCGAAGCCCCATTGGCAGAATCGGCTAGTCCCTCATGCTTGTAAATATTCTAAAGGAGGCCCACAAGAAGCCGACGTGAGCTAAGTGCAGTTCTTGAACTGAGATCCATTATAGTTTTGATATCTTAGTGTTGAGCATTGAGAAGACTGGCGGCTCGCACAGCTGCAAGTGGTAGATCGCCAGCTGGATGAAGCCATATGAAGCCAAGCCTCCTTGGCTGCATCGGATGGGTCCTCATCCTTGTAGACGTTCTGAAGGAGGCCACAAGAAGCCGGCGTGAGCACAGTGCAGTTCATGAATTAAGATCCATCATAGCGTTAACATCAAAGATTTGAGCGCCGGGAAGACTGGCGGCTCGCACAGCTGCAAGTGGATCTGCGGGAGGATGACGCCAAGCCCACTAGGTAGCATCGGCTAGGCTCTTAGCCTTGTAAATTGTCTGAAGGGGACCTTCAAGAAGCCAACATGACACAGTGCTGTTCTAGAACTGTGGACCATTATCGTGTTTACATCATAGTGTTGAGCACCGGGAAGACTGGCGGCTCGCACTGCTGCTTGTAGATCACCAGCAGGATGAAGCCATATGGAGCCAATCCTCCTTGGAAGCATCGGGTAGGCCGCCATCCTTGGAATTGTTCTAAATAGGTCCCACAAGAAGCTGGCCTGTACATAGTGTGTTCCATGAACCAGGGGCCATCATAGTGTGGAGCTTCAGGACTCCCAGCTCGCACTGCTCCAAGTAGATCTCCAGGAGGATGAAGCGAAGCCTCCTTGGCAGCATCGGAGATAGGCCTTCATTGTTGACGTTCTAATGGAGCCCCACAAGAAGCTAACATGAACACAGTGCAGTACTTCAACTGGGGATATTTATAGCGCTGACATAGAGTTGAGCGGCGGGAAGACTGGCGGCTCGCACTGCTGCAAGTAGTAGATCACCAGCAGGATGAAGGCAAGCCTCTTTGGCAGCATAGACTAGGCTCCCATCCCTGTAGATGTTCTAAAGGGGGCCCACAAGAATCTGACATGAGCGCAGTGCAGTTCTTCATCTGAGGACCATAATATTGTTGAGAACAGGGAAGACTGGCGGCTCGAACTTCTGCATGTAGTATACCACCAGGAGGGTGAAGAAATAAGCGAAGCCTCCTTGGCAACATCGGCTAGGCCCTCATGCTTGTGGATGTTCGAAAGGAGGCTCACATGAAGCCGAGGTGAACACAGTGGAGTTCTTGACCTGCGGACCATCGTAGTGTTGGCATAATAGTGTTGAGCACTAGGACTGGCGGCTCGCAATGCTCTATGTAGTAGATCTCTAGGAAGATGAACTCAAGCCTCCTTGGCTTCATCACCTAGGCCCTCATCCCTGTAGAATTTCTAAATAAGGCCCATAAGAGTTCATCGTGAGCCCAGTGCTGTTGTTGAGCTGGGGACCATTATAGTCTTGACATCATAATGTTGAAAGCCGGGAAGACTGGCGGCCCGCACTGCTGCAAGTAGATCACCAGCAGGATGAAGCCATATGATGCCAAACTTTGGCATCATCGTAAAGGCCCTCATCCTTGTAGATGTTCTAAAGGAGGCCCACAAGATTCCAACATGAGCAGAGTGCAGTTCTTTATCTTTAGATAATATAGTGTTGACATCGGATTGAGCACCGAGAGCACTTGCGGCTCACACTTCTGCTTCACCACACTTCACCAGCAGGATGAAGCCAAGCCTCTTTGGTAGCATTGGCTAGGCCCTCATTCTTGTAGATTTTCTAAACGAGGTCCGCAAGAAGCCGGCGTGAGCACAGTGCAGTTCGCAAAATAAGGACCATCATAGTTTTTTACATCCTAGCGCTGAGCACCGAGAAGACTTGCGCCTCGCACTGGTGCAAGTAGATCAACAGTACGATGAAGCCATATGAAGCGAAGCCCCCTTTGCAGAATCGGCTAGTCCCTCATGCTTGTATATATTCTTAAGGAGGCCCACAAGAAGCCGACGTGAGCTAAGTGCAGTTCTTGAACTGAGATTCATTATAGTTTTGATATCTTAGTGTTGAGCATTGAGAAGACTGGCGGCTCGCACCGCTGCAAGTGGTAGATCGCCAGCTGGATGAAGCCATATGAAGCCAAGCCTCCTTGGCATCATCGGATGGGTCCTCATCCTTGTAGACGTTCTGAAGGAGGCCCAAAAGAAGCCGGCGTGAGCACAGTGCAGTTCATGAATTAAGGTCCAGCATAGCGTTAACATCAAAGAGTTGAGCGCCGAGAAGCCTGGCGGCTCGTACAGCTGCAAGTAGATCAGCGGGAGGATGAAGCCAAGCCGACTTGGCAGCATCGGCTAGGCTCTCATCCTTGTAAATGGTCTAAAAAAGGCCCACATGATTCATAACGAGCACAGTGCAGTTCTTTTAACTGGGGACCTTTATAGTGTTGATATCTTAGTGTTGAGCGCCGGGAAGACTGGCGGCTCGCACTGTTGCAAGTAGTAGATCACCACCAGGATGAAGCCATATGAAGCCAAACCTCCTTGGAGCCATCGGATAGGCCCTCATGCTTGCAGATATTCTAAAGGAGGCTCACAAGAAGCCAACATGAGCACAGTGCAGTTCTTGAACTGGGACCATAATAGTGTTGACATCAGAGTGTTTAGAACAAGGAAAACTTGCGTCAAGCGCTGGTGGAAGTAGTAGGTGAGTAGTAGGATGAAGACATGAAGCGAAGCCTCCTTGTCAGCATCGTCTAGGCCGTCATGCTTGTGGATGTTCTAAAGGAGTTCCACTAAAAGCCGATGTGAGCACTGTGCAGTTCTTGAACTGGAGACCAATACAGTGTTGACATCATGGTGTTGAGCACAGGGAAGACTTGAGGCTCGCACTGCTGCCGGTGGTAGGTCACCAGCAGGATGAAGACATAGGAAGCCCAGCTTCCTTGGCAGCATAGGCTAGGCCCTCATCTTTGTAGATATTCTAACGGAGGCCCACAAGAAGCCGACGTGAGCACAATGCAGTGCTTGAACTGAAAAGTTACAAAAAGAACTCTGCTGTGTTTTGTCTGTGATGTCTGTCTTAAAGCCCCGTCTGAAATGGCTGTCTGTGACCTGCCTGTCACATATAGCAGATCACGCCACGAGCTTTCCATCTTCAAAAAGTGTGCTAACGCTCTTTCAAGACTGTGTTGAGCGGCACCTGCACTTTGAGGCGGTGAGAGCGCGCGCATCGTTCATCATCATCTTTTATTCACCCTTAGAGGCCATCGGCTTAGGGCATTGCATAAGGGGGGAGCAGTCGTTACACATTACAATGGTCGTTAACATCAAGAAATACCAGGTGCAGTGTTCATGTTCAACTTTAACATTACCAAAAGTATCAACACAAAGAAAGACACAGTGGCTCAAGAACAACTCATTCAGAACGCGCGTGTAAATGTTACAATACGGTAACCTAAGCGCGGAATCACGTTATTTTCCATATTTCGCTGGCTTTAAAGTCTGGAAAAAGGTTTGGTTTGGTTATAGGGGTGTAGCGTCCCAAAGCGACTAAGGCTATCAGAGACGGCGTATTGAAGGGCTCCGGAAGCCGTGCCGCCGCAGCGGCACTGCTGAAAAAAAGGACCCCGTCGAAGATACATTGGTACAAAAAGCCGGATCGGTTCTTTTCTGACTTTAGGAACACGTACATTTCCTCAAGTTTTTTCACAATTAATCTTAGCTAATTAAAGGCTCGTTCTTCATTCTTACTCTTCCTTTTGCACTCAGGCAGTGTTAGACACCTTCCCGTCCTCTTGCTTTTTCTCTTATTGTCTTTTCAACTGCCTATGCCACATCCTCCAAGCATTCCGAAATCATGTTGTTGGTTTGATCCCCCGCCCGTTCCTTCAGGTCTCATAAAGTCTCCTTTTGTCCCGACCGAGCAGTTTTCTGGGAAGAGCGCTGGTCGCTAGCGTGCTAAGTGCTATTTTGTTCTTTGTGATTTCACTGAAACCCCAACTCGCTTGACACATCTTAGGTGCACAGGCTTAGCGCCTACGCGCACGGGCATACGGTGGAGCCTCTCCTCGCGTGCGCAATGTGCGACGCGCGAACAATCGCGTGCGTTGCGCAGATACCTGCGCATGTCAGATATCCGGGCACTCGCCACATGTCAGATATCCGGGGCACGGGCGCTCGCGCGCACTTCGACAGCTGTGTCCGGTTTACAACAATCGTAGGACCGCGGGGCTCTCGGTGACATTTTTTAATGGCTTAGAGCTTTTTCAAGTTCCCCCTCCCCCACTTCGAGGTTTAAGTTTTCCTTTCAGCGCCCCCCAAACCCCTTTCCTTCAGGACTTGGAAAGTCTCTCGGTTGGCTCGAGAGAGGGAACAAGCATGGAGCATGTAGGTGTATACTCCTTTTCGACTCCGCACGCGGCTTGGCGATATGCGCGCAGGCGCTCCGCACATGCGCTAGGCAGTGCACATGTGGTTGCTGCTTTACTCTCAAACTGCTTTCCACTCATGCCCAGCTACGCGCGGCGGCGCTCGTTCACCCTCTCTGAATTTCCTTCTCGCTCTTTTCAGCTGGTGTTTCTCTCGCTACAACAAATTTTGCCAAAAAAAAAAGAGAATAAGCCTTTCCACTCGCTGTCTCCTCGTCTCTCCGGTACCCTGCATTACAATTTGTAGAACATACCGCGCCATCTGGCGGCCCAAGCAAGGAGCCTGAAGACGTTTCAGGTGATCGCGCGCGCGGGCACCCTTCTACGCTGCCGTTGCCTCCATTGTTAAGCGTGCGCATTTTGAGCTTCTGTCTTTCTCGTCCGAACGAGAATCTGTGTGCCTTTTGAAGGTCCGATGGTGTCATCGGAGTCGTGTGATCAGCCCTCTGCCAAAGCTGTGAAGAAGAAAAGTGGGCGGAGGTACTGCTCTGTAAAAGACAAAGTATGAATGGACGCCAGGCGTGAGGCTGTGGAGCTTTCCGTTGCAGCCTTGGAAGAAGAGGCGAAGGAAAAAATGGATTATCGCTTTGCGACGAGTCAAGTAAGTGAATTCCGATTTGTAAACGGAAATGTCTGCATATTGCGCGAGCATGCAAGGACGATATTCAAGGACGATGTTCGCGGATATTGGCTAACCGACTGTCGGCCAGTGTACGGGAAGTTTTCACGAGGCGGTCGCTTATGTTTACTGTTTGGTCAGTTTCGCGGTATGTAGGTCGATAACCTTTCGATTGAAATTGCAGGCATCGTACTGAGAAGATAAAGAAAGTGCAGTATGACCTTTGGCACTAGTTTCAGACACACTGTGCTCAGTCTATTGGCATCTGTTTCTTGAGTGACGATCAAACTGCTCGTAGACGCGTTCTTCGCAAGTAATGAGGAACTGCATGTTAAACGGGAGACATCCTCCATTTAGGTCATGCTTTATTTTGTATCGAAGCTACAAGCTCTTCGCGGCGGTGTCGTGGTCGAATCAGGTGGACAAGAAACGCCAAACGACCTGCGCTGTCGCTTTCCTCCCCCGCGGACCACTTGGCGATTTATCTATGCGATTATTCATGCGATTCATCCCGAACTGTTTTATTGGTACATAATCTGCTCTACATTAACCATAACGAAAAGATGTTGCGATACACAAACAGGGAAGAGAACAGTGCGTAAGAGGTGCTTCAGGTTTGCACAGAGAAATAATTTGCATGTGCAGCGTGTTTTCCTGTTGGCTTAATGATGACCCTTTCAGTGATTGACCCTGCAACACCTGTAGCAGCAGATTGATGGTAATTACTCAGCAGATTGATGGTTTTACTTATTTCAGTTTTTGAGACTCCTTAGATGGGCAGCTTAATCGGGATTCGGGGGCGTCCTTCAAACATTTTGTGAATGGCCAGAAAAGCACAATTGCATGCCACCCAGTTTTTGTACCTACAATTTTTCCAGTAGTGTACAAGAAGAGGTCCACTTCACCTACTACTAAGCTGACTAGATTCAATAGGAAAGCTTTTCTCTGATGTGCTGCTTGGGTTTTCGTTTGCGTCAGAAGCTAGGACTGTTGAATATGTTTCACCTTTTTCCATTTAGTCTCGCCATGGACCAGTTGGTCTCTAATAATAAATGTGAATGCATGCGTGGAGATGTGCAAAAGACGTGTACTTACAAGGTTGAGTGGCTTTCAAGGTTCTGTAAAATGTGCAGGTGGATGCAGCGGCATTCTAGGTCGTCGTCTGCTCCATCGGCTGCCCCTTCACCACCTGTGGACGTCGCATCACCTGCTACTCCTGCATCAGCCGCTGTCCCAGGATCTGCTCCTCTCTACACAGCCGAGACAGTGGGAACCAATGGTACCAGCGGCCTTGCGACAGCTGACCTAGCAACTGGTACAAACCAGTTGTACGATGGGAGCTCGTCAGAGAATCTACTGGCCACTGTTGCAGCTGAGCATTGCACTGCAGTAAACCCAATGGTAAGCTTCTGGAAATTTGGGAACCTGAAGTTGAATGCCCGCATGTGAACAGCAAAATGTGAACAGCATTTTCGCAGTGTTGTAGACTTATTGATAATTTTCTTCTCATTTTTCAGCGCAACGTTTGGTGCACATGCACAAATTTTGACATCATATTTCTGGAGAGGCTTGTTTCACACGTTTGTTTACTGTCGATAAATATATGTTATGACTAATGAAATTGACGTCGCCACTGTAAACTAGCATGTGTTTATTATCTTTTACTGCAATTTTACACACGAAACAGACTGAAAGGACAAGCACGTCAATCAAGAATTTCACGGTGTTCATGCGCCTCGTCAATGAATCAGGGGCATAAACTCAAGTGACACATCTTGAGACATTGGAAAGCAGTGTGAAACAAAAGCCAGAGGTCTGTAGCAGACACAGTGGCTCTGACTACAGAACCAGCTGCTTCTCTGGCTATGACAGCGTCGCTAAATCCATAAACGCATAGCGAGACCTATGGAATGTAAGCAACGTCGTGTTTGCAATGCTTCTAAGTATACTTCTATCTTCATGAGATCGAAAATGTGATGTCACTGCTGAAAATAGGCCGTTATTTCTTATGAAATTAAAGCTTGGAATGAACTACTCATCACTGGCTATTCTTTTCTCTGTGAGCGAAACGTCAGCATCACGGCACTTCAAGAGTGTTCTAAGACGCGCTGTGGCAACTAAACAATAGGTTTTTCGCCTCACCCCACCCCCCCCCCCCATAAGGAGTGATAGAGGCCACGATGTCTGACAGTTTTAAGGCGCATTATTCTGGCTGTACTATGATTATTGATTACGTTGAAATACATAGAGAGCAGTCACCAATTGTGTAACAAGAACGAGCTTTGTACTCGAGTTACAAAGGGTCATATACGCTGAAGATTTTAGTGGCTGTAAGCCTTTTGTGGTAGACTGTCCGATGCCCACGTTACGGTTGATTCTGGGTCTCTAGACCTGGTTCATTCAGGGGATACCATTCTTGCCAATAAGGAATTCCCAGGCGTCAAACTGTTCTAGGAAACCAGAATGCTGTCCTAGTTAGCGCTTCCATTTCTCCATGCTTCTCAGTTTTCACCAGGGTAGGCTCGGGACACAAACAATATCGCGCAAGTACGGAAACATGGCTCCTGTGCGCCTTTCATGCTATGTGCGTCTTTCATGTCTGCTGTGTGCCAGCTAACCTGCAGCTTTTAATAATTTAGCGCAAACAGCCACAGTCATCTAGCATTTCCTCATCATGAGCTATCCACTGGCCTCACTCGGGGTTACACGATAAAAAAAAGATAAAAGTACTTGTCTTGATCTGGACTCCCTGGGGCTGCAAAGGTTATCTTGTTGACATGGCAGACGGAGCCTTCTAACATTTTTTTCCGTGTTGCTAAGGTTCTGTCTGTTTGCCTGCCATTGGTGCCCACTTTGCAGTATTTGTTTTGTTTGATCGGTGATCAATGCCCTGATGATGATTATGGATTTTTATGGCGCAAGGGCGCCTGTGGTCCCGGAGCGCCATGACACAAGGCATTTTCGATTACTGAAGGTGGGCTCAAAGGCCCATTTTCCAAGCATTACACCCCTGATCAGCCAAGCACCGGGCCTGGGGAAAGCTTCTACCCGTTTTATCATCGATGGGTACCCGGCGGCCGACGATACCTGGAAATAGAGAGGTAGCGACAGTACCCGATACGCTGCATCCGATTTGCGGGTGACAATTGATAGCACTGAGGTTACCGCGCTGCTCGTTACCGGAGCTGATTATTCCTTTATGAGCCGTGCCTTTGCTGGAGACCTTAAAAAGGTTCTGACACCGTGGACCGGGACCCCGGTGCACACCGCTGGTGGCCACTTTATTTTCCCTGTTGGCAAGTGCACGGCTAAGGTTGGAATTTGTGGTTGCACGCACGTTGGTGAATTTCTCGTGCTCTCTGAGTGTTCCAGAGACTTGATTCTGAGGATCGGCTTTCTGCAGGCGAACGATGCTGTGATTGACTTTACGGACGCACGTGTCACGTTCTCGACCAAACAGGCCGTGGCCCGCTTTGACTCCCGAGATCCTTGAAGCAGCGCTCTGCGCATTGTCCAGAATGACGTCACTGTGCCGCCGCGGTGCAGTGTCCTAGTGCTCGTGCGGAAAAACCTATTCCACGACTACGAGGGCCTGGCAGATGGCCATACGCCACTGCTGCTTGAGCGGGGCCTTGTTGTTGCCCGAGGTCTCGTCCAACTGCGTGACAGCCGTACCAACGTCCTCCTGACCAACTTTTCCAACGAATATCAGGACCTCGTCAGAGGCACGGCTGTTGCCTACCTTCACGACGTTGCTGAGGTCCCAGTCTTGTGCACTGTGGGAGGACCCACTCTAGAGAATGCTGGCCCACACCACACTCTTTAGTCAGTCAAAATAAATCCAGTCTTGCCATCTGTTCAGAAGGATCTTCTGTCGGACCTCTTGGCAGACTTTGCGGACTGTATCGCTACGTGTTCGAAGGTCGGCCGCACTCCACTCGCCAAGCACCGTATCATCACTGATGCGACTACGCGACCGTCAGCCACAGTTTTACGTTTCGTCTCCGGAGGTTCTCCTTCGAATTGCTTGTAACAATATTTGTACCCGAAAGGTCAGTATCATCATCATCATCAGTCTGAATATGCTTACTACAAGGCAGAAACCTGTCCCATGTCTCATTTCATATAAAGCAGAAGTATATACTACCATTTGCCGCCACCCGGATCCAAAGCCACTAAGCCCACATCGCGTCCGGTGCTACGTCAACTGAGTTACTGAGCCGCTTCCGAATCCTATAATTTAGGGAGCATTTATATAAGTCATGCAGCCTAATCTGGAGAGTTAGCATAACAGAGATGTCGGAAAGGAGTCGCTTTCACTGCTCGATCGAGCTCGACGTGATCCTCGTGGTATTACAGGGCGGTACGCTACTGGCACAATGGCCCAGGGTGTGTTAGTGACCATTTCCATGGCTATGCCACAGGAAACAAATACACGAGAAAATGGACGATTTAACCACCGCTGCAGTAGCGCAGATGTTAGAACGCTGTTGTGGGAATGCCACAGACGGCATCTGCTTGTCTTTCTTTAGTGTACATTCAATTACGCTGCATGTAAATAAGTAGTTAATTTTTTATTACTTCTTCGCCAACAGCACAAATATAAGGAAAACATTCCCCTCCACTTTTTTTTGCTTTCATTGTCTCTATGCTTCCTTTAGATGTATGACGTAACGAGCCCCTTATTTTCCTATATTTATGCTGTATGACAAGTTGTAAATAAGAATCTGTACGACAACTAAGTAGAAGGTTTAGCTTTTAGTGCAGATGTGCGTGTCTTCAAAACGAAAGCTGCCCAAGTGTGTTCGAACCGTGACGTGCTTGCTGGCTGATTAGGCGGGGCTGAGGCTGTAAACGGAGGCTCAGTTCAGTGGAAGATGCAACTGGTCGCGGGTAAAATTTATATATTTACAAATATTGAGCGCGTGATAAAGCACTGCGGGTCGCCGTGTGCCTTGTGCTGCCGCCATCTGCGCAAGATCCCTCTGACAACGAAAGCCGGCTAACATGTGCACCCGATGGCCTTGAAGAGATTTAAGACGCGGAGTCAAGTAGTGACCAGACGGATATGTTTAGAGTAACCAGGCACAGTCAATTCTCGTATCAATCTCTAGCTGCTACTCGGCAACCAAGGTTTTTTCTGCACACGAGTGATACACGCCGTGCCGCCCCAAGAGCTCGTAGATGAGTTTCGGTCCGAAAATAGAAGGTGAGTACTAACTTCAAACGAGAGGAGCCCCTTTTGGAGGAGGCAAGGGGATGCAAGAAGGGCGATGCCCGGTGCGCGGAAGCGTCTCTACCTAGAATTCTCTTCACTCGAAATGCTGTTTTTGATGGATTTGTAAATTATCGGTGTAACTGGCTCGTGACAGGAGGCAGCGGTGGCCATGGTGAGCTGAAAACTGCGTTGGCGTTGAAAGACAACAGAAGAGTGTTTACACTTTGAATAAAAAATGAATAAAGAAGCGTTGATATCACCTTTTGCTAAGTTATGGAGCCACACTAAAATTGCGGTATCAAAATTTTGTTAGCAGCCCTAAAATCAGAGAAATCGCATATCGGTAATTAGCAACAATTTCAAGCTTTTAGTTTGTTTTGTGCGAGCTGTGTTCAGTGCGAAATCGACGGCCTCGAACCACCCGAAGGCGCAGAGACAGTAAACTATTTTTTGTTTAAAAAATGTCTTCCATAATTGTGCCTGCAGCATTTGAAAAGTAGAGACGAGGAATTGTTGGACACTGGTTGGAAGTAACACGTTCTTTTCCATTTTCTTTAAGCAGATTGCTCACAGTCATGCCCCATCATTTTAGTAGAACGATCAAGCTACTGAGTACATGTTCACGCGATAAATTGTGCTCAAGCTCGATGCAGTAACAAATTTGTGATGTGCAAACCTTTGTCGCGAGATCGCAGTACCAGGAAATATATGGTTATGTGAATAATAGAGGAATACTGTGCTGTCATTCTTTGCAGTGCGTAGCCAAGGAAACTTGAAACACCATTACAGACTGGTGCTTCAATCGGTGTCACCATCCCTTCCATTATACTATAACAAAATGTATGCAGCCATATTTATACTGTGCAAATTTGCTTGAGGAACTGTAGGAAGTGTGGCAAAAGCAAATATGAAGAAACCACATACCACCAGCGCTGCCGTAGCTAATGCCGATACTTATATTTTGGAACCAATGGAACAAGCCAATCGTGACGCTGGTATCAGAGCCACCAATGTAAATTCTGGTCACTCCAGATAAAACCTGTAACATTCTTCAAGTACAGTCAAAACAGAAGTGCATCTACTCCCAAACACTTTTTCTTCACCCGCAGCCCAGTTGCTTCTCTCTAGATACCTGTCGGGCGAATATCTTGCACTCGTTGGTGATGCACAGGGAGTGGGTCTCCACGCCTACGTCGGTCTGGTACACGATGAGGAACACGATGGCCACCAGCACAGATAAACTCGTGACGCCACACACCAAGTAGCCCACCATCTCTTTCCTGACGGTATGCCTCTCCGGCTTGGCAGCGGCAGCGTGCGACGCTGATATCTCCGAAGTCAGCTGCGAGAGTCGTGAAAATATTTTGGATATTTGAACACTGCGTGCATGTTCACTTGCAACGCACTCTCTTTCACAAAATTAATCGCATGTAGCTCATTGGCTTCTTTATACTACGCCACTGACCCATCTGTGTAGGTTTTTTCAAATTGTCAATATTGTTAGTAGATATGATTCCTTGTTGCGCCATCTGTAACGTTCATAGCACAAAATTCTAAGAGCTATATGTAGTCCTCAGCATCATCATCATCATCAGCCTAACTACGCCCACTGCAGGACAAAGGCCTCTCCCATATCTCTCCAATTAGTTCTTTCCTGATCCGCCAGCGGCCATATTACCACCGCATGCTTCCTAATCTCACCTGCCCACCAAACTTTCTGCTCCGTGCTACGTTTGCCTTCGCTTGGAATTCAGTTTGATACCCTTAACGACCACCGGTTATCTTATCTGAATTTCTCATTACATGCTCCGCCAATCTCATTCCTACTTAATCTTCTTAATTTCCATTAGGACGACAGTACTCTGCACGAACACTTAAACAGTGTGAGCACATGCTTTACCCTAGTGGCCACAGCACGAGACTGTTTACCTGCTAGGATCCGCACTACTTCCGCTGTTCGATGCTGGCTCCATTTCAGTCGTGAATCTGAGCATAGTAGTAAGTCAGCAACAAAGAATTCGAGATGCTGTTGAGTTTTTGCAGATCTATCACACTTTTTTTTCTGATGCCCTGCACTGCGTCTAGAACCATAATTGAAAGCGTGCCTTACAAAGAGATTTGAATATTTTGGCTGCGCAGGTGCGAGCAGGAAGAGAGATTACCATAAGTGACGCGCCTCTAAAACGGCAGAGAATTTTCACTCAGAAAACCGTTATTCTTGCGCTTATAAATCTTTCCAGCATGGAATGATATGTCGGATTTCGAAGGATTCGTACACAGAGGTTTTAAGCATGCAGTTATAAAGCTGAAAGGAAGGCAATTCCGTATACTTATGTGCTTAGCTTAGGCGCGGCAGGATTAACGCCAAAACGTTGGTAGTCATCTCCCCTTGTCTCCTTGCTACAAAGGCGTCTGGTCGTGCTGTGGAGACAACTGTTAATGTAAGTGAAAAAGAAGTGCGAAAAACAGTACTCAACGCCGAACGTTAAGATGGCCACTGCAGACAGCATCGGTTTCCAAGCCCGAAACATTGTGGCAGTCACCTGCTGAAGTAATTTGGTGACTCGAGCGAGAAATTTTCCGGTGCTTACGAGGGCAGTTACGTTGTCAGCAGACTGATCATTACATCAATCCGTTTGTAGGGTTTTGTCAGGCCCTAACCTCAGGAATCCTAAAGCAACCAACCCAGATCATCCAGGAACCATATCTCCCTCCACTTGTCTTCTCCCTTCCCCGGACCTAAATCTGCCTTCGTTTTCTTCCTTTGCGAAGAAGTCTCACGCAGCTATAGAAAACTATAGCGATACCATCAAAATAATTCTGAGTTTAGCAAGGGAAAGAGGGGTTCACGTTTGGTTGCAGTTTTGAGCAATCCCGGCAGATGCCGCCGCTCGTACACTGTAATCACCTACCTTTCCTATGTACCATCTGAGTTGCGTCGCCACTAGACGCAGAGAGCAGAGAGCCAGGGTGCAGGACTCAGGTGCGCTCACGACGCGCGAAATGCATTGAGGTTTGGAAACGTAAAGCCGCAGAAAAACATCCATGCCGCCTGTGGAATCCGAACTAACGACCTCCGAATTTCGCGTTCGGTGCTCTACCAACTGAGCTACCGAGAAGACTGTCCAACTTGCTGTTCTCGAGAGTATTTATGTTTTTGCGTGTAAGCGAACCTTGAGACTGCTCACTAGCGCCACCCTCGTCCATAGCGGCGGACATACTACGTCCTGTATTACCGCTGGATGGATGGATGGCTGGAGCGTAGGAGTCGCCCCTTTGAAACGGGGTGATAGAGCTGCCATCATTCTTAGCTTTTTTGTTTATTTTTGTTTAACTGTGTTGTTAGATGCTATCAAATTTCGCCATTTCTTTAAATAGGTCTTTCTAAACTTCTAACCTTACGTCACCTCTCTGATCTTGAGCCGCCAATCTTCCAATCACTTTCTGCTTATTTCCACCGCAGATTTATTTACATGACCATTGTTATCTCTAAACCTTAGGGCCTCGGGAAGAGTGACTATGCCTGCACCGACATCACAATTATTTATGAATTGTTCTATTGTTTATACTGATTTACCACACACAGCACATGTGTAGTCTTCTACAATAAATTTCTTTTTATAGCGGCGCGTTGTAAGCTACCCTGACCTAGCTTCAAAGAGTAGGGCACTGCCTCTTGAGTTATCATAAAACGCTTCCTTCCTGATCTGCCTTATCCAGTATCGATATAGTTCTACACTATTTTTCTATTTCATTAAATTTATCCAAATTTTACCCTCCGCGTTTTTAACCTCACGTTTTATGCTCTTTTTTCTACGTCCTCGTCCTTGGGATACTCACCGGTTAGCTTCATAGTTCGTTTCCGCCATTGTGAGCAAACACTCTTTCTGTATAGGTATTTGAATAGCTTAGCTGCCACCTGTTATCGTCAAATTTTCTCAGTCGTTATTCATATAGTACTTTTACAATGAGCTTGCCGGGCTGCGAACGATGCCCAACCCATATTCCCTTTTCTGAAAGGCGCCGCGGTGGCTGAGTGGTTATGGCGCTCGGCTGCTGTCTCGAAAGACGCGGGTTCGGTCCCAGCCGCGGCAGTTGAATTTGGATGGGGGCGAAATTCTAGAGGCCCGTGTGCTGTGCGATGTCAATGCACGTAAAAGAACCCCAGGTGGTCGAAATTTCCGGAGCCCTTCACTACGGCGTCTCTCAAAGCCTGAGTTGGTTTGGGACGTCAAACCCCTCTAAAAAAATGGGTATGCACGAACAGGCTAAGCGCCTACAACTACTGTACCTGTTTTGAAGTTCTCCGAGTATGCTATTACTTTCTTCCCATGACTGCATCTTTAACTTCACCGCCTGAATGACCAACCTGTGTATAACTGATGTTATCGTATTCTGTCGGAAGGATTTTATGTTCATCTCATCTCCTTCCCCTTTAAATATCAAATTATTTTACTCTGTTTCCAGCTGTGCGGAATTTAATTATTTGTTATGACTGTCTCCAATGCTTCATCAGCGTTTCCTTGGTTCTTAGGCCAAGTTCATTATTCAGCTTGATAGCAATTTCGTCTATCCCCGCGGATGCGCATTTTGGAATATTTGCTTTCGCCCTTTTTCCAATTAATACTGGCCTGTTCTAAGCTGTTTTCTATTGCGCTGTCCTGTGCTACTGCCTCATTTGGCGAGGTTACCCTATCGTCTTTCCTAAATGACTCAGCTATAACTGATGCAATGTAGTTCCCATCGTCGTCTCCTAAACTTTTTCCCTCGGCATTTTGAATCTGTTCTTCCTTTCTATGACTCATTTTACCCAGCCAGCTTATACAGTGTAAGAATTTTCTTGGCCTCCATTTAGTTGCATCTAGAACATCAGCCAGCAAGCAATATTAGAACTGCTTTATTTTAGCCTGGACGAGCACCAGCACTTGTTGTGTTTCTTTTGTCGGTAAGATTCCCTATTTTGGCCTATTTCCTGTTCAGATAACTTCGCCCTCTATCTACTCTGTGTTTCCTTAAAGCCAACCGTCGTTTTTCGATGGCTTCCCTAGTTTCTTATTCCACCAACTTCGTGGCTTCAACTTTCATCTCCAGCGGTTTACTCCATTTGCTTGTTTTATTTTTGTACTCATGAGTAGTTCTGATTGTAATCCAAGTTTTCATGGGGCGTTTCTATGTTGCTTCCACTGTACCGGACGCTATTAGCGCTATTTGTTCATTTAATTTTGCGTTCTCTGTTTGACTGCTCTGCATTTCACGTTTGATCAGGGCTCCCAACTGGTGTCTAATACGCTTATGATCACTTCCCAGGCTGCACTTCTTCTCTTCGTATATTTCCATTATAGCGAGCTTGCTGTAGATCCCCTGCGACATTAGGCAGTAGTCAATGGTCGTCTGCCTGTTACGACACTCACACGTGATTTGTCCCTAATATTTAGTTTCTCTATTTACAATAACTAGGTTGTGTCGCTCACAGAGGTCTAGCATTAATTTCCCGTCACAATCTGTGTATCCATCCGGATTCTCGATGTGGCCATTCATGTCACCGAGCAGAATAATAACAGCAGCAGCGTCTCCAAACTGCTTTATATCGTCATTAAGACGCTAAGATAGATACTTGCTCTCTTGCCTGCATTTACTCCCGGTGCCTAAAAAAAAACTACCCCTAGTAATCTCCTTTCACTGGCAATAGTACCTAATACCCAGACATGTTCTTTGCCAGTTGACTTTATTCTTTGCCAATTTGTTCCTTGATGAATCAGCATACCTACCTTTCCTCTCATTTATGCTTTGCGTTTATCTCATGTGTGCTAGTTCAAAGCCTTTCTTCTTCTTCTTCTTATTTTTACCTCAGTAAACATGGCACATACCCACGCGGGGTTATTGGCCAAGGTGTAGTGGCAAAACAAGGAAATTTCCATAGGAGCTTACGACAAAATTTTATCACCAAATTTGACATTTTAAAAGTATAATAATAAAAACGACAGAACAACATTTAAAGTAAAATCACAGACACCATTTTGTTGAAAAAAGAAGAGCTCGAAGAATTTAAAAGGAATTAGCAAATCAGCCTGCCAGTTGCAATTATGTGATCATGGAGAACCCCACAAATTAAACACAATGCAAATCCTTTAGTGCTCGTACCGAACAATAATAACAATGGCAGAGATAACGGGAGCCATAACCTGAAAAGAGGGACCTCCAGGTAAATCTTTCTCTGAAGTTCGAACTTTAGACAATAGAAGAGAAAATAGTCTACAGATTCAACATCCCCGCGTGCGTCACATAGGTTTTTCAGTGACATTGATACCTCACACAGCCTGGTTTTACACGAACGGACTTCCTAGTTATTTGCTAAGTGCTGATAACCGGTGGTATTTATTAAGCGAACACGTAACCTGGCTGCTATGTGTTGGCACCATTGAAACCTTGAAATCGCCAAAAGGCTCAATTTCGGGACGGGATGTGTCACTGGCCCGTCAAGAACCGACAGTACTAAGTAATCAGCCACCTCATTTGAATCAATACCTGCATGGCCAGGGACACAGACAATACAAACCTTCTTCAAATTGCATCGGACAAAAAATCGCAGGAAACAGTTCAAAAAATATTTTTGTGAAGTTTCAGGGGTGACTAAAACAGACAAACAATCGGCAAGGATAATAACTTGGGACACGTGACAAGGAATTTTGTGCAGCGCCATTCCAATAGCCGAAAATGCCTCAAAAATTATACGAATATAATCTGGGATGTGTACAGAAAAGCTTCATGCACAATCCTGCGAAAAGATACAAATTGTAGCTTTTTTGCAGTTGACGGAGGCATCGGTAGAAAGCACCGTATGATGGGCGTATACCTCTATGTGATCAGAGAGAAGAAAGTTTAAAATATTTGCGGACATGTGTTTCGCATGATATCGGAAGATGTGGTCAAAATTGAAATGCACTGCTGCTGGCGTGTCATCAACCCACTGCAAAGAACTGACATCAACACCAATTGGTGTTAAAAGGTTCTGCCTTGACATATTTTGTGGCATTTGATATCGTTGTCTATGACGAGAAAAGAGTAAGGCCGGCTGAGACACAAAAATAGCAGTACTGACATCAGTCACCGGCTACAACGACCTGCGGAAAGTTCACTCGGTGGGTATTCGAAAGCGGCAATTTAGATCAGGGATACGGGGTTCCAGATAAAGGAGGGCGTTTGAAACTGATTTTGGGAGGCCAGGGCAGAGACGTAGAGCGCGCCTTTCCAGTAAGTTTAAGGATTGAATCTTGTAGTTTGCGCTACCAGAGAACAGAATGCAACCAAAATCAAGTATGTGTTACATAGGCTTTGTATAGTAACGATAATGTGTCGCGGTGCATCCCAAACTTTTTATTGGCGATTCTTGTCAGCCGGCCTAGAGCGCGTTCTCCTTTAAAACACATTGTCCTTTATTATGAAGGTTCTACTCTAATGCTGGGTGATAAGTAACACGAAGGTATTCAACGAATTTCACTTGTGGAACCTGGTTCGGTGGAATAATGAAATGTGCAAAGGCGTGTCTGGAGGAAATACCAAAACGCCGCATTTGTCAAAATTCAAGGATAAGTTAATAGCGTGAAACCACACTCCAGGAGCATCCAAATATCCCTGCAGAATCTGGTGAAGCGATTGGATATCCCTGGCCGAGGCGAAAAAAAGCTGTCATCTGCATACACAAAAACTGTTATATCAGGATGAATTGGGATGCCACCGACCAAAATATTAAAAAGCAGCGGGGATAGAGCCGATCCTTGCGGCACCCCTCTTCATTGATAATATATATTAGAACATAGGGTTTCCTCGGTGCTGTAAAAGTATCTGTCCCTCAGAAATTCACATATTCACGCTTAAATGTACAGTCTTTGTCATAAGTATACAGCCCATGAGGTCTGCTTCAGAGCCAAGCAGCGCGGTTACACTTGCATACTCGTAGACCCTATTCTCACGAAGGTGAGATGAACTTAAGTCCTCAACCTACCCAAGCTTAAGGCTGTCAAATACACTAAAGAGTCATGCTACAGGGCTTGAAAGCAATCCCCTTGGGCGGTATATTTTTGACAAAGAGTGTACGTTGGAGGATGTAACTGCGCGAGGCTTTTAAGTAACATAGTATGTTCTACACTGTCATAGGATTTTGCTACATCAAGATCTGACCAAAGCTGAAGCTTCCCTTCTGCGTAGCGCGAGCCGGATTCTGCTCTCTAGATCCACATGCGCGGACCATATAGAGCGTCCGCTACGAAAGCCAATCTAGGCGGAGCTGAGACCGTTGACATCATGAACATGTTTTGTGAGGCGACTGTTCACTATTCTTTCTACTAATTGGGCTAAATTTCAAGTCAGCGCAATGGGTCAAATATAATCTAAATCCTATCCTTTTCCTGCATCTTTCGCTAATAAAATAATTTTCGCGGTCTGCCAAATGCTTGGAATTCATACGTTTTCAGAGGAAGCATTGCCCATATCTAAGAGATCGCTTGCAAAATCCTGGGCTAAAATTTTAATCATACCACCAGTGACACCATCTAGACCAGGAGCGGCAGGATGCAACATTGCCAGGAGAGGAGCTCTGATGCCTCATCCTCGGTACAATCCGAAGAGGGTGGAATTGTGCCCAACGGGACGTTTCTCTGCGTCTGAAAGCGTAACGCCAATCTCTGAGCAATACGCTCCAGGGTTTCCTGAGCCTTTCGTGGCGATAACACTGTTGAACTATTGAGGAGAGAGACTGCAGAACTCTTTTTTCGTTCCATGAATCTATAAAGGGCCTTCCGAATACAAGGATTTGAAAGGCATGTGTTTAGATTTTGGTTATACTCCTATTTGACTTTTGCAATTGTTCTTTTGAAAGATGCAGAGAAGAATATTTATGGTTTATGGGGTATTTAACGTCCCAAAGCGACTCGGGCTATGACGGATGCCGTAGTGAAGGGCTCCGGAAATTTAGACCACCTGGGTTTGTCTTACGTGCACTGACATCGCACAGCACACGGGCCTCTAGAATTTCGCCTCCATCGAAATTCGACCACCGCGGCCGGGATCGAACCCGCGTCTTTCGGGCCGGCAGCCGAGCGCCATATCCACTCAGCCACCGCGGCGGCTGCAGAGAAGAATTTGTAATTTAACCAAGTAGCTCGACAATGGCAGCAGGATTGCCTCTTCCATGCCGCTTTTCTGCGACGATCGGCCTTCTCACATTCTTCTGTTTACCAAGGAGAAGTTTATTGAAGTTCGTAAAGCCTTTCTCCTGTATTAACTTCGTTATCTCCCGATTAACAGACGCAACGTTCTGGGCAACCTCTCTGTTCCGCCCTTGCACATCCGGCACTCTGCTCATCACGTTCTGCACTTACTATGCTTTCGCCCTCATATCAATCAATCAATCAATCAATCAATCAATCAATCAATCAATCAATCAATCAATCAATCAATCAATCAATCAATCAAACAATGTCATTTATTTGCCAGAAAAAACTGGCTGGCCACCTTGGGCCACCAGACTTACGTGCAATAATTTATATTTGGAAGAAAGAAGGAATGACATATTTGGAGTTTAGCAGTTTGAGGAAACATTATACGGGAACGCGACAATATTCCAGTAACAGCCGAAAGCTTCTTTCGCAGGTAGTCTGTTTAACTGTTCCACTATAGATGAGAGGAGAAGTAAACACCAAGGGTTTTATGGACGTTCATTATTTACACGTTTCGATCGTCATATCGCAATGAGCCACGTGGTGGAACTATTTTACTGTTTGTGGAAAAAAATAACAGCTTTATATTGTGAGGGTTGACCCTTATCCGGTTTGCTTTGGGCCAGGATGAAAGTTTATAAAGGACAGGATTTCTCCTTGGCATGAGCTGGTCGATACTAATATCTGAAAGACGCAGGGTTCTAGCATCAGCATATATCACAAACTGAAGAGACCATGTTTACAATATTATTTGCGTACGTGTTCAATAGGAGGGGCCTAATATACTCCCTTATGGTACGCCACATGTGATTGGTAAAAGAGCCGAGCGTTGGTTTTTAATTGAAACACAATGATTTCTGTTCATGAGATAAGTTTGAATTAAAGTTAAAGGTGTCGCGCGAATTGCATACGAGGTGAGTTTATTAAGAAGAATATCATGATCTATGAAGTCGATCGCTTTGCTGAGGTCGACAAAGATGCCAACTGTTAGGAGGTTATTGTCATTGTTCTGTAATTTTCTTTAGCACTAGAAGGCCTGCTTCAGTCGATCGACCTTTCCTAAAAGCAAATTGTGAGTCAGTTAAAATAGCCTTCGTGTCAAAGAACTTTGTAATACGAACAGAGATCAGCGTTTCCAACCACTTCGAAAATACGGGAAAACAGATATCGGCCGATAATTCGACGCCAGGTTACGATCGCCACTTTTATAAATCACAGACACTTGAGCAATTTTCATGCTGTGTGATAATGCGCCAGATACAAGTGATAAATAAAAAAATATGTGAAGTAGAGCTAAAGCTAAAAATGGTAAGACGTATATTACTAGATTTTTCTGTATGTTGTCGATATCTAGTTATCTGCTTTTGTGTAGGCACGTAAACGTACCGTGTGCTTCATACCCGTCAGTTGGCGCAAAAAACACGGTGTCAGCGCAACTAGAGCTGAGAGTGCCTGTCTGCAGAGCGCTTGTTCCTGGGGGATTAACACTTACAAAATGATTGCTAAAGTGATCTGCTAATGCACAGCCCCTCAGTCACCATGGGCAGTCATTGTTATTGGATCGCAAGGATGACTACCAAGACCGAGCACAGTATTTGAAAATTTCCTTGCGGTACCAGATTGGTTTTTTGTTGATATCAGCAAAAAGGTGTTGATTGTAACTAATTTTCGCTCGCCTAAGCTAAACATTGAAATGATTTTTAAGCTTTTTGAAAGGTTTGTTTGATGAGTTTTTAACGTCCCAAAGCGACTAAGGCTGTGAGGGACACCGTAGCGAAGGGCTTCGGTAATTTCGACCACCTTGGGTTCTTTAACGTGCACTGACCACCTTGGTTTCTTTAACGTGCACAGTGCACGGGCCTGAAGAATTTCGCCTGCAACAAAATTCGACCACCGCGGCCGAGAGCTTTTTAAAGGCTAGGAATGTATCTTCCGAGCGCGTATGAAGGCGCCATTAATTCTTTTTGAAACAGTTCGGCTTTCAGTTTATAATACTAATGCTTTCTGAGACATGGTAATACACTGGTTGTAATATGTTAAAATTGAGAGGGTATGACAACTTTATCCTGAATCGTACGGACAGATGAGGTGGTGGTGTCGCACATGTTGCCACGCGCTACACATGTGAAATTTTCAGGGATTTTAGCAGTATAACTAGTGGCTTTGAAGTATTAACTTTACAAAGTAAGAATGAAACTAAACTATTTCCATTATATATAGTCCACTTTGTGGTAACATTGGTACTTTATAAAGTTTTTCAAATCTTCGCTGGAATATGTTCGTGCAAACAATTTTGATCTCATCTGTGGGGGAGATTTCAACGTAGATAATCTAGATGAAGCGAATGCTGTCTGCGAGTTTACTACCGTGCTGCAATGCAGTGAATTTGTGAACATGACCACTACGCCTACCAAAATTACAATTAATACTTTGAGCACTCTTGACCTCATTTTGACAAATATCGAAACTACTGTCCAGAGAACCGGTACGCTGGCATATTATAATAGTGACCACTGTCCCGTATTTACGATTTACCGTAAGCATCCTTGCGGACGGCTGGAGGCTATTATTGTACAATGCATTACAGACGACAGGCTGGAATCGTCTAAAGAAGGATATACCATGCAACAGGTCCACGGTGTTCAGTAAAACAAAAATGAACGATGTGTATAACGAATTTATTCCAACTTTCGTTCGTGTATACGCAAAACATTTTCCATTCAAATCTCTCAGGCCATGAAAAAGTAAAAAGGAAGCTTGAAATAACAAGGAATGTATCAAAAAAATAAGAAACAAAAACCACCTATATCATCCTTTCCTCCATCCCAGAACTCTCTCCGCTAATCTTTGTACTACTTATGCGGCGTCACCATTCAGGATTTAGCCCACCGTTACCACTTAAATTGCGCGCTGCAAAATTCTGATAAAGTTCACGTTTCGTGACTCGCAGTACTGCCTCCATTTTCCTGCCTGGGAACTCTTAGACTGAAACCGGCTTATCACCCTTTACATGCTCCATTCTAGTTCTTTTGCACCTCCTCGTGTTTGATTCACCATCGATAAGTACTATAATAGGGCATTCCTGTCCTCCCTCCTAACTTCCCGATCACACTGCCTCTTATCATTAACCATGACCTCATTCGCTGGGGTTTATCTTGTTCCCCTCCTCTCTGTCGCTTCCAGACTTCCTACATGCCACCTCTCTAGCTGCAGCTGTTCCTGTCGTAACTTGCCTGACCAACTTTCCAATCGCTGTCCATGCTTGTGCAGGTCCCATCCACGTGGCTGGCGCTGGAGTGTACGCCAATGTGGCTTCGCATGGCGGTATCAGCCACTTTTGTGTCCAACAATTTAATAAACTGTTATTGAAGTTTGCGCTCTTCTGCCCTCTCAACCTCTAGATCTCTTTCTAGAGCAACTATACGTAACGCTAGGTTGGTGTTCACTTGGTCAGTCCTGTCTAGGCGTGCACTTAATACACACCATTTGTACACAAATTTCGCGCTTTCGGCCTCCTATAGGGATTCGAACCCGTTTCCTTCAAATTCACCAACGACTCACAATCCTTGCTTTTAACCTTCACTAGCTTGACCATCGTAGCAGCACTCTATTATTGCTACCACAAAATGCTATAATATATACAGGTTAAAAAAACCACTTGCAAGCACGTGCTCACATAAAATTCTGAATACCGTGAAAGCCGATCACCTAGAAAAGGAAAAACAACCTGTCTAAACTAGTTAACTCAGATTAGCGCTCCAAATCTATGGCTGCCGGCCAGAATAGACTTTGCCGTTAGGTCACTGACGTGCTCTTTAGCGTGTAGTCCACCTAACCAGCTTAAATCTAAAAACTAGCCTATCTAAAAACTGGCGTAAATCTAAGCTCTCAAAATATTAAAAGAGAGGACTCATCTGGCGTAGTCACGGTGCTCTCCCAGTCGTCAGTGGGTCCGGTCCCGGTCACCAAGCGTAATACGAAGAGGACCGAAACATGCGTCCGGACAGCACGGCTGTCAAAACTTAATTGTGTGTAAACTGAAGATAGTGTGACGTGGAACATCAAATAACGGCAAGGGTGGGAGCTGTACGAGACATATGCTACCTGTGGCATCAAGACTGGCGCGAACTGAGACCCTCGTTAAGTTACCAGCAAACATGAGAAGGGAAATGAGGGGCTCGTTTGACAAACATATGTAGGAAGGAGGACCCCGCTAGGTGGCGCCGCCCTGTTTAGCTGGCTGCCTATCGTGCTCCGCGTTCACCTGCCCTTGGCCTAGTCCAGGGCTTCGCCCGCCCCTGGATTTCCTCTCCATCGTTTCCGGAAGGCTTCCAAAGCACGTGGATACCATCGGCATCACTGCCCGCTGCCGGGCTGGCCCTCCAAGTGCCTCCAAAAGTCTGAAGCGGCGCGGCGCCTCGCTAACCCTAACGCGCCGCGCCTGCACCTCTGCAATGCAGCGTCTGACGAAGCCCCTGCAGCCCAGACCCACTGATGCCGCCACCGCGGGGCCTACTCCAACCGCCCACGCCACCGCGCAAAATCCTGTCGCAGCCAACACTGTGAGCGACGCTGGGAGCTCCGGATCGACGGCCGCGGCGCAGCCGGCAGCGTCCACTGCTAGCCAACTCCACGCTCTAAGGGACGCCAACACCTTTGGGCCCATAGACGCGTCGCAGCCGCCTGCATTCGTCGACGCCGCCGGTGCCGCCGCGCCTACACCAGCCACATTACCAGCTGACACCAAGACCTGCAGCCCGGCACCAGCGTCGCAGATTGCGCCTCAGGTTGACGATTCGTCGGCAGACATGGACTTCATGGCGTCCCCGGTAGACGACACTCCATGCACGGAAATCGGCAGGAGCACCATCGGTGCCAGCCGTAAGCCTGCTTCCGCCACCCGACCCCGCTCCGAGCTCATCACTGTTGGCATACAACTCCCTCCTGGTACCCTCAATCCCAAGCTGCCTCTCTACGACGTGCTCGCCGCAGTCACCTCCGCTGCACAACTTTCCTCCAAGACCAGTGCAGACATCACCCTTCAGGCCAAGCCAGCCCAAAGCCTTGTGTTCTTAAAAACTCATTCTCCTCTCACCGCCCACCTCCTACTTTCTATCACGCACCTTCACCTTCACGGTAAGCCTGTCAGCATCAAAACTTATTCCCCCATCCTCCCATCTCATGCCTTGGCATCAACCTTAACGCCGGTGGCCACTTCACTCCTGATGAGCTCATGCATGATCTAGAATCTTTCAAAACAGATATTCTCGCTGCTCGCATGATGGGATCCACTCAATCAGTGCTCATAACGTTCGCTGGTACCGTCATCCCCCACTTTGTATATTTCAAACGCGTTGCCTTCCGGTGCCGTCCTCATAAACCTAAGCCTCCTACCTGCACCAGTTGTCTCACTCTATGCCACCGCGCCCACCAATGCCCCCAGCACAGCGTTCCGGCAAAGTGCCGTCGCTGTGCTGCTCCTCTACCCGCTGACCCTTCCGCTCATGTGTGTGCCCAGCCCTGGTGCGTTCATTGCCAGGTGAACACCCACCCCTCCCTCGACCCCACTTCCCCCTTCCTCCTTGCTAAACAACGCGAGTGTGCTGAAGCTGCATACCTCCGACGCCTAGCTTTGCGCCGGGCCACTCAACCCACCACCCCTCCTCTTCCTCCTCTAATCATGAATATCCATCAGCTTCGATCACGTCACCACCAGGCTCCTTCGCCGCCATAGTTAAAGGATCCTCGGTGCCAGCGTCCCTCTCTTCCACGACACCACCCTCTCCATCCTTGACTGACGCGAGCCGCTCCTTCGACCTCCGGCTCGCAATGCTGGAACGCCAGCAGCGAGAGCAGCAGCTCATTTCCCACGATCTACAACAGCAGATACATGCCTTGACTCAAACCCTCCAGACAACCACCTCCTCTCTTACCTTCCAGCTTAGCAAGCTAAATGAGCACCTTGCCACGTTCCCCACTCTCTCCTCCAGCGCCCAGGTCGCCCCTTTGGCTGACCTTGTCGAAACCACCACACAGGCACATCACACTCGCTTGGTTCAGCTGGAAACTTCGGTTCTCCAGATTCTTACCGCCCTCCAAGCACAATCAAAGCAATTGGAATCTTTCACATCTATGCTCCAATTCGTCCATGAGTCACTGCCCCCGGCAAAAAAGAAGGAACGCGTACCATCGCGTTCCTCTCCACTGTCATAATGGCGTTTGGCGAGGACCTCGAAATTGTGCAGTGGAACTGCCGAAATCTTTGCCACAATAAGACCCCCTCCACCAGTATCTACTCACCCGCCCCTCTCTGCCTCATTTTCTCCTTCTCCAGGAGACCCGGACGGCCCGCAATGTCCCAGGCTACCGCGCCTACCATGCCACTACGGCCAAACAACTTGCGTCTATTTATGTACGCAGTGACGTGCTCGTGGAGCAAATTGACATCCCTCCACCCTCCTTAAATATTTAGTTTGTGTGGTTTATTACCACCCTTCATCCCGCATCTCACTCGTCCTTTTGTCTTTTTACAACCCCCCTGTCACTTCCTCTTTAATCTCTGCTCTGGGCAAATTCCTTCACTCTCTTCCTTCTACCTCCCATCTCTTTGGTGGTGACTTTAATGCCCCTCACACACTCTGGGGCTACCCACAAACCCTCAAACCCGGCCGCCTCCTGCAGTGTCTGGCCCAGAAACGCCACCTCACCCTTCTTAATGCTCCTGGCTCTCCTACTCGAGCGGGCATTGCCTCACAACGCCCCACGACACCCGACCTCACTTTCTCTCGGGGTGTACTTTCCTTTCACTGGCAGGTGACAGCCAAAACTCTTCCAAGTGACCACTTTCTCATCCATCTCACCACCTCTCTTTCCCACATCCCTCGCTGTCATCCGGTTATTCACACTGACTGGCATGCTTTTCGCACTAATCTCGCCTCTGACTCCTTTCAATCCTATGACGACTGGATGTCGCGCATCTCTGCAGCGCTCACGTCCAGTAGCCGTCGCGTTCGCTCTCGTTACCCAATCCAAGACCGAGATTCTCACCTTATCCGTTTATGGCGTCGTCGTAAACGTCTTCAACGCTCCTTTCGCTCCCAACCACACAATGCCCAACTTTCCTCCCGGATCACTGCTCTGCGGGCTGAGATCGTCGCCCACTGCGCCTCCCTCCAGCACTCTCGTTGGAGTGCTCTTTGTGATGGCCTTGATTCTGCATTGCATTCGCGATCCGCATGGTCTCTCTTTAAATCCCTCCTTGGCACTAAACCTGCCCTTGCTCCCACTCTTGCTAAAGCCCTCACTCAGGGGACTCCCTCCGAAGTTTTTGATCAACTCGCCTCTCTCTACCTCCCGCCCCCTCTGGCACCCTCCTATCCGGTGTACTCAGGTGGACCTAACCCCGATCTGGACCAATGCTTCACTCTCCGGGAGCTCGAATCTGCTCTGGCTGCTAATGGTACACGCTCGGCTCCCGGTGAGGGTGCCATTACATACACCACACTTCGTAACCTTCCTGACTGCGCCAAAGAATTCCTCCTTCAAAGCTACAATGAGGCCTGGGAGAGCGGCTGCTTGCCGAGCTCCTGGACATCCTCCCTTATTTCTATGATTCCAAAGCCGGGCAAACCTCCCTCTCTCTAACCTCCGCCAAATCTCCCTGACGTCGTGCGTTGGTAAGACCCTTGAGCGAATGGCTCTGACTCGAATCTCTGATTTTCTTGAGGCACGGGAGTTCTTCCCCCATTCTCTCATTGGCTTCCGACGCCGCGTCTGTGCACAGGACATGTTTCTGATTCTCCAGCAAACGTTCCTGTCCCCTACACCCACTCAAATTTACGCACTTGTGACTGTCGATGTTCGCAAGGCCTTTGACGGTGTTTGCCACGATCACATCCTTTCTCAACTCGCCTCTTTGGATTGAGGCTCCCGCATGTACTCCTATATCCTCTCATTCCTCTCTAAACGTGTGGCTCGCTTTCGAGTAGATACCCACTTGTCTAACCCCCACCACCTCACCCGTGACACACCTCAAGGTGCTGTTCTCTCTCCTACCCTTTTCAATCTCGCTATGGCCCCTCTCGCCTCCCAGCTAGCTGAAATTCCCGACCTGCATCATATATTTTACGCCGATGACATCACTCTCTGGTGTTCATCTGGCTCTCCCGGTCACGTACAGGACACCCTTCAACGTGGCCTAGATCTCATCGACTCCTTTCTCACCACCGCTGGCCTCTCTCCTGCTCCTGAGAAATTTGAGCTTCTCCTTCTCAACCATTCCTCCTACCAGCGCTCGCACAACCACTTCGTCTCTCTCCACCTTTCTGGCTCTCCCATTCCTGTCGTCACACAGTGCAAAGTTCTTTGCTTCCCTTTGCATGCGGCTAAGAATGTGCAAGCCCTCCACCGCGCTGTCACCACCTGCCACTCTGTAACTCACCTCCAGCGGCGCGTGGTCACTCGACGCTCAGGCCTCCACGAGGCTCACGCGTGCCGCGTTGCCCACGCGCTGGCCCTCAACAAGGTCTTGTACTTTGCACCCTACGCTTCTTTCACTCAGACTCAACTTAACGCTCTCGAGACTGCCCTTGTGGGCCTCTACAAGGCAGCTCTCAACCTCCCTATCACTACCTCTGCCACTAAGCTCTTTGCCACAGGCCTCTTCCATCCTCTTCGTTCTCTTCTCAGTCTCCATCGTGACTCGCAGCTTGCCCGGCTTTCCCTTACCCGTCAGGGTCAGTGGTTATTGACTCAAGCGGGTATCTCGCCCATTCCAATCTCCCCGTTTACCTCTCCTATTCCCACCCCCGCTCCCAATCTTCGTATCCTTCCCCTCCCGACCAACATGTCCCCCGTCCTGCTCGCCGGACGTCGTCATGCGGCCGCACAGCACCATTCCCCTCTCTTTGATACCCAGGGTGTAGCTTACATGGATGCCTCCTTCGTGGCTCCTCGAGGTTCTTGCGGCTACGCCCTGTATCATCCACACCTCCCTGCTCCTGAAACCCACACCAGCGGGCCGTATCTACACCCTCCAGACGCATTGTCCCTCGAGGTCCTCGCCATTGCGCATGCCCTCCAGTCATTTGCCCTCCTTCCCTCTCTCCAAGAGTACACAGTCTATTCAGACTCACAAGCCGCTATACACCACATACAGAAACGCACCCTGACCCCTTCTTTCCAACAGGAGGTCGAACGAGCGGTCTCCGCACTGCAGTCTTCCATCGTTTTCCTCCGCTGGGTCCCTGCGCATTCAGGGATTGACGGCAATGAGCTGGCCCATCAGCTCGCCCGCGACACACTTTTCCGGGCACCATTGATCCCCTGGCCCAAGCCCTCGGAGGTCGGTGGGAGACTCACCCTTGACCGAACCATAAAAGAGGTCTGCCTTGAGCTCCGCCTCGACAAACGCCTTTACCCTCCCCCTCATCCATCACCCACGGTGTTGGAGTCTCGTCTTCTTCGGCACATTCAGATGAATGCAGTTATCACCCCGTCCCGCCTCTTCCTCTATCGCTATCGATCGGACCCTTCCTGTCCCAACTGCCCCTGTATCTATGCGGACCTGGCCCATTGCCTCTTCTGTTGCTCTGCTGCTCAGCAGTCGGGTTCCTTCCCCCCACCCTTTCTATCCATCACCACCTGGCTCGACTGGCTTGGTGCCGAAGGGGAAGAACAGCGGCTTCTGGTCGCCCAGGCGGTCGACATGCTCGGCCTACAAATTATGGTCGAATAAAAGTGATTTACTACAACTACTACTATGAAGGAAGCTAACAGTCCCCGAAAGCAAGGTGCATAGGTGAGCCAAAGTGCATATATATATATATATATATATATATATATATATATATATATATATATATATATATATATATATATATATTATGTTCCCAATATGAAGACTAAAAATTCAATACGCATGCGAGAAGTCCTCATTCTGCAACGCTACTCTCCCGCCATTATCGACGATGCCATTCAAAAGGTATCTAAACTAAAACGAGAGCAAATACTGGAGAGACATCGATACAGCGAGCAAAGAGATCTCCGGGAAAATCACGTACCTACCTTCACCAGTAACCCGCCTAACGTAAACAAAATCCTCAAAAATCATTTTAACATTCTCGAACAAAGCGAGTACCTCGCCAAAATTTTCACTGCTCCCCCTCACGCAGTCTACAGACGACCGAAAATCTTTCGAAACATTCTAATACACTCAAAAACAAATAACCAGCCGGTTTTGGGGGGGCGGGCTTTGTGGAAAAAAGTAGATGTCAGGTCTGCAAACACATACAAATATCAAACTGCGCAATAAGCACTGCTTCAGGCTTCAAATAAAAAATTATTGGCAACATTTATTAAAATTCCTGTAACGTAATATACCTACCTTCTAGAATGCAGTTTTTGCAGTATGCAGTACATAGGGCAGACAGTTAACCCTGTACGAATTCGCTTTATTAAACACCGCGCGCAAATCTTATCCCTACCCAACCTCCCCTTGTCAAAACACAATAATGAGAAAGACCACCCATTTGATGCAATTAAGTTAACAGTCCAACAGGGTGGGTTCCACAACAACCGGGAAAGAGGGCAACGCGAGTCGTACTTTATTTACAAATTTGGAACAATTCCTCACAGCATTTTGTCCTCCATCGGCCCCTTGCAGAGCCAGTGCTGAACTTACGAGTGCCGGCTTGACACACCTCAGTCGGTTCTCACCAGCGCGATCTTTTTCAAGCTTCGCACATCCGCTAGCACAAACCTCTTCGTTACCCACCCCACACCTATCTTCCCACTTCAACCAGCTTGTCCAGCGGGGTTCAATCGAAGAATCCTCGCTTAAATGCTCCCGCCGTTCACATTTACCCCCACACGACACTTTCCCAACCTGGGATTTCTTGCGGCCTTGTTTCCTTTTCTTTCGTGTGTGTCTGGGTGCTTTCATAGACAGTGCAGGTGCGTCTAATTAAGATCACTGTGCCGCTGATTCGACCTTGACTCCGTGCCGAAGAGGTTCCAGATGACAGAAGTCTCCTGCTCTGTCTGCATTTTATTGTTTATTTGTTTACGCTTTTTAGCGGGGAACGCGAGTGCACGGATCTCTAATTTTTATCTGTTGGGCGATTCCGCCACCCTCTGTTTCTGTGGAACTTACTCGCCGCCCCTCGGTTTGTGCCTTGAGGGGTGGCTATTAGCCCCTCCCACTCATCGTTTTTTTTTTCCCACGGGCCGGCTCCCCGCGGCTGCTCGGTAGGCGGGGGGGGGGGGGTCGCATTTTTTCTCTTTTTTTGTTTCTTTCATTCTCTCTTTTATATTATTTTTTCTTGGTGCCCATCTTCTTTCCAGCATCCGTCTGCTTGTTGTTTTTTCATGTGTCGTACATGTGTGCCAATTCCAACTCCTTAAGAAGAGGACGAAGATCGTTGTACCTTCAGTCTTCAGAAAGGACAGGTTATGTCCGAAACGACACGTCGACTCAAAATGAATATCAGTTTAAATGAAGCGTTTCTCAACCTTGCACACACATATATATATATATATATATATATATATATATATATATATATATATATATATATATATATATATATATATATATGTATTTATGTATGTATACGTATACGCGTGCGTGCGCGTGCGCGCGCGTGTGTGTGTTTGTGTGTGTGTGTGTAAGAGGCCAACAGTTACTGAAATATAGGGGAATGCATAGGGGAATGCTTTTATTTTTTGTTTAATTTGTAGTGCTGATCAGCAGGAGATTAAGAATTCGATTAATCCAAGATGAATCGAAGTATCATCAACGGGAGAATAATACATCGATTAATCGATGATTAAGAAGAAAGAATAATACTTCGATTAATCGAAGAGTAATCGAAGATTAATGGAGGAAATATTCTCCCATTTTTCTGCGCGACAAATAAAAAAATAGAAACATTCCCCTATGCAGTTTGGTTTTGGTGATTGTTGGCTTTCTTCATTTCTTTGTCAAACGAGCCCCTCATTTCCTTTGCCTTGCCTGATAATATACCATATATATAACAAATTATAAAAAAAATATCTGTGGTACCAACATCAGAGGAATGCTGCTGGTGAGTCGCGTAAGAAGTAGAGCCGTAGCGATTCCCGCGCAGGCCAGCATGGAACAGCGCACTTTGCAGCCGAATGGCCTCTTAAGCGCCCTGTGTAAACCAACGAGGCACTCCGCTCCATATAATGTTCAGCGGGGATCTAGAGTGAACGAAGCGATTCACGAATACTCCCTTCAGTGCATTGAGGCATGTGTATGACACTCTGTGGAAGAAATCCTATGCTACATTCGAGCAGTTTCTTCCAGCGCAGCGCACAGCAATAAAAGAAGCAAAGGCAATGTTAACGCTCAAGTTGTATAAGCTGGGAGCGCTGAAGCTGGCGCCTTGATTACAACGCTGAGATGCGAGAAGTGCTTTCGCTTAGAAAAAATGAGAAAAAAAACTGATTGACTGTTTATCATCAGGCTGATTGTGCCCACTGCAGGACAAAGGCCTCTCGATGTATTATTAGCCCTGCCGTGTGCCAGCTGCAGCCACTATATATCTGAAAACTGTCTAATCTCATCCTCTAATCGACCTTTCTAACACCCTCAGCTAAGTTTGCCTTCTCTTAGAATCCACACGTTAAATACGATCGGTCATCTGGCATTCCCATTAAACGCCTGGCCCATGCGCACTCCTTCTTGATTTTGAATACGATATTGTCACGTAGTAGTGAAGGCAGTCCCGCGCACGGGAAGAGGGCGAAAAGGGTTTAAAAACGAAACTCTTCATTAGACTGGCTTGCGCCCACAGTAAACTGTATATCTCGTCGGTGGCGTAGCAACAATTGTGCTCGGTGGTCGTCTAAAAGAATGCCCGTCGTTCTCGGCCGTGCTCAATGTAAAGCTGGTAGCGAAATTTCGAGATGCGGCGTGAAAAATTACAACGTTCTAAAACAACGTAGAATCCGTTCCGCCTGCATGCGATCAATCTAGATAAATATGGCCGCGTTTTGTATCCCAAAAAAAGCGATAACACCGGGTGCCGCTAGCTTTGAAGAAGGAATAAAGAAACAGTAGACAGATTTGAGGCAATATGATTAACTCACGTTTTTTTTTCTCTCAACCAGTCTGCTCTGTTGCTGCCAATTAGCATTCTGCCTGTCATTTTCCTCAACATAACAACGTGTTGTCCTCAATTAAGTTTCACCCTTTCAGTTATCCTCCATATTACTCCTCATAGTTGAGTACCGGTAATATACAGCTCTTATATACGTTTCTGTTGGGGTACATGGGTAAACTATCATTTATTACCGGAGAGAACCTGCCATATGCGCTCTATTTGATTCTTATTCCTCTTTTTATCTGACTGTGGTAAAATATTCTTAACAAATAATTGCGAAAAAATTTCTTGTTCTGCGCGTGTAATTTCAATCTGTTGCGGGGATATCGTTTCAGTGAATTTTCGTGCGTCGTTTATAGAAAATGAACTTCAATCAACTAGAGCACAACTAAGGACCTTGAGAAAAGGAAGTAAGTGGACAATGACGTCAGTATAAGAAAACAGCAAGCGTGCGTTAAAATCACAGCCTACCGTCCACAGCTCAGGTACTCAAGAAGCGGAGGACATCTTTGCAGACCTTCACCGCCGACGATCACCAGTGCGAGCGGCCGAGAATCTTCATTTCCGCCAGTGGGCGTGGATCTAGGCGCTCCAGCACACAGCAGAGAGATTGCCTTTCGGCACTGTAGGCTGGTCATTCACAAATAATGTGGTCTATAGTCCCGTCACGCCCACAGACGGCACATGCAGGGCTATTAGCTATACCGATTAAAAAAGAGTGACGGTTTGTGAAAGCTACACCAAGCCAAAGGCGACGCAGCAATGTTGCTTCAGGTTATGGTAGGCAGGATGGAAGCCGAAACATCAGGTCATGTTCAAAGGATTTTGAACGTGGGTTAGAAAATTCGCCGGAATTCCACGCGGCAAGCGTGATATCCCGCGCAAGTGCGCGAAGCATGCCCGCTGCGTTTGCTCTCGAAATGGGCCGCTGCACTTCTTCGCCGTCATGGTGCTTAGTTTGTGCGACTTGCAGCTGTGTCCCGAAAGCCCAGTCACTGGCAGATAATGTGCTCTTATTGATGGCAGAGTGATGTAGTTCTCGGATTTCCGCGACCAGTTGTTCATGGGCTCCACGGCAAAGAGCAGTTCGTAAGCCTTGGAGGGCATCTTTGGAATAGTGAAAATACACCACTGCTGGAGGCTGTGCTGATTGATATGCTCAGTGGAGACACGGTGATCACCTGGAGTCGAACTCGCACTGACACCACACACCACGCACGCGTTTTTGCATTCTTCATCAGAACCAGCTGCCGCTGCCACGGCCTTATCATGCATGCTTTGACTTAGTACCCGGACACCATAGGCACCACCGCAGGCTGTGAATTGTAAACGCTGACCTTCCATGCAACACTACCAATATCTTGGTAATAACAGCGAATAATAAAATGAAATAAGGGAGCAGGGAAAATGCACAGGGTGACGGCGCACTCACCCGGCCTCCGAAGCTCTCTCCGGTTTCAGTGGCCATCATCCTGTAGCAGCCTTTTTTTGGAAAGGCACAAAGGTGGGGCAGAGCACAAGCACCCTCTGCAACCTCGCTGCCTTCTTCTTCTTCGCTGATCGCCACTGCGTGGGTGCCATAAGTTGCGTCAAAGCTCTACTCAACGTCTAAAGAAAAAGCAACAGAGAAATTAAATTCCTCTGCACACGATTCCAGTCTTTTTAATGATGGCACCCATGAAAACGCTGATATGTTGAGAGATAACTTAAGCATGAATATGTATTTAAGCAAGAAATTTTCCATTCTGGTGAAACATTGCTTTGTAGCCATCATCATCAATTCAGCACCGCACCGCTCGCACTGGTGAGCTCGAGATCGAACATGGCGGCCTGGGAGACTGCGAGCAGCTCGAACGCTTTGCTACAAAGCTAGTTAGTCTTCGCCGCGGTTGTTCCCGTCATCTAGGTAAATAAATGCGGCCGCCGCTGGGACAACTTCATCTTTGTGACTACAGCGTTTATGAATGAAATGCGAAGGGTGCTATTTATTTTTGTATAAGGTTCACAGGTGAAAACTAAGAGAAACAGATGTGAAGAAAGCCGAGAAGTTGAGCACCAAACCTATATTTTTTTCTCAACCAAAATGTGTGCAAATAGATGAAATACAGCGCGAACACTGAAATACAGACAACGACAGCCATTATAATAAAACTAAAAATCAATGGCAATTTTACGCGTGGTTATGCTGATAACGAGCGCTAGTTATGGAGACACAATCACGTTTCAATCATATTTTAATGCGGAAGCATTAGATGGCTCATCGGGACGAAAAGCCGACGTCAGTAAAAAAGCGGCAATGTTATAAACCTCGCTTTTGGTCGAAACGGTGTTATATCATGAAAGGCGGGAAAATGCGGAACGTTAACCAGTAATATTCAGTAATAGTAGTTACCACAGCGCCAGCTAAAGAAAACATGAATAGAATTGCAATAGAATTACCTTTGGAATCAAATTGAAGTACTAACGGAACGCTTTCGCTCTACTAGGACGTAAGTCCTTTAGGAGACGCCGTCAGTCTTATTTGTCGTCAATACGACTAACTCATCGTAAGTGGCGATACTCACTGCCTTATAGCCCCAGAATGGATTTGAGAGTGGTACCGGCTCCTGGCTTCCAGGTATTTTTCCGCTCTTGGCCCATCCGAATTCCACCAAAGCCTGCGAGCGGGAACTGATGATAGCAGGACAACAGCAATGAGGTCATATACTATGGAGGGGTGTCGATCATATTTTTGCCGCGACTGTGCCCTCCGGAGCCTCCATACCAGGTTGCTTCGGTCTCTGCTGAGATGGTCGTCGTTAAGAAGGTCGTGGCTTTCGACGGCGTTCCTTCTTCAAGTCTTCAAGACTGTCGGAAGTGTTCCATAGCTTTGGAACACTTTGGAGCTTTGGAACTCCATAGCTTTCCATAGCGCTATCTTTAGAGATAGCGCAATAGTATGCTTGTCACTGGCAGTAAATAAAGGTAGCTTATAGAAAGAAACACTTGCATATCGCTCGTGGAAAACTTCAACTGCGTTGAGGGAAATGCAAAGTGAAATTGGTTTTTGAGGGAATGAAATGTCGGAGTGGCTGTCTCAAATATCTCGGTAGACACCCGAAGTGCGTCGTTCGCGAAGCGATTCAGGAGGGAGTGAAAGAAGAAAGGAAGAAAGAGGTGCCCTAGTGGAAGGCTTTGGAATAATCTCGAACACCTGGAGATCTTTAACATGCACTGACATCGCACAGAACCCGGGCGACTTTTGCGTTTCGCCTCTATCGAAACGCGGCCGCCGTCGCCGGGTTCGTACCCGGAAACGCCGGCTCTGTAGGTCATCGCCTCAAGCACTCAGCCGCCACGGCGGGTCCAAAAATCCTGCCGGCGTTCATTTTTGCAGCATATAAAAGTCTACTTTGTTCAATGATTACCTGTAAGAATTCTTCATCTGCTTGCAAATAAATCAACTCATTATTCTTTGGCTCCTTCGAATGGCCCGTTAAGATAATGGGCTGACAGCCCTGAGTAACTGACTGAGTCCACAGCATATCGAACAGCTCACAATGAAGCAGTGAATCACAGTTCTGCAGATGGGTGGTGAATCATATTGTTCATACTTATGACATGGTGGTGATGCAGGAAATTATGGCAAAAGTTGAAGCACGAATGCAACTTATATACGAACATCCATCGCACCTTGCAGGTTTCCGAAAGTTACTGGAATCACTTCGATGCAGGTGAAGAACCAGAAGATGTTCACTGTCTATGAACGCTTGCAAGCAGCTCTGAAGACGCAATACAGTGTGTTTGAAGGCAGGACGGCTTTATGTGATGCATAAGGAATCGTCGGGTCGCTTGGGGGCGTCCGCGAGTCACACAAAGTGTCAGGTCACGTGATCACACGTTTGGTGTGCATGATAAGGCATTGACTAAGGTTGACAGTTGATGCATTCTCATTCCAATCATGTCAAGTCACTTGACGTCACCCAACGTAAGTAATCTCGAAGTGATGACAAACGCCTCGACGAGATCCTTGTGCGATCGCAACCTAGGCTGGGCGCCCAAGGAGAAAATGCCTTGTGCCTATGTCTAAATACCATGGCGAACCATATTTAGGTCCCCCCAACGTTCACGGTATACATTGTCCCGACTTTGAGGATTGACACTGGCCAAAGACTGGTCAAGGTATAGGTCGAAGAAATAAGGTCGACGTACGTGGCCAACCTCTCCAGTCGGCTTACGGTTGGCTGCCGAGGTTCGCCCAACTTTAGGGATTGACACTGGCCGGAAACTGGCCGATACTGGCCACCAACACATGGCCGACTGCAACTTGCTTTCAGTAGTTTGTAAACACAAACACGCAGTTGGGTTCTGTAAGAAAGCTTTATTATTCTAGAGCCCAGAAAAGAGATTATATTTAGCTATTTCTCATCATAACCATCTCTCACAACCTAATTCCTTTTACAACAATTCTGTTCAGGGGAACAATCTTCAACACTGCCCTATTTACACAGACTTAGTGTGCAAAGACCCTGTATCCCTTAGCGAAAAAGGCTGTGCTAAAATACATTTCAAACACATTAATTAATTTAGTATTATTTTGCATATTTTCCCATAACCTTCAATTGCAATACGAATGTTTTCTAAGTATGCTAGTAGTAATATTTTGAAAAACCTTAGAAATGATTCAAAAATACATTTTCTGTCCGCTTAGTGTATATAGTATACATTAAAAATATACTAAAAATATACATTACATACATTAAAGATATACTAAAATATACAATTTATACACTAAATGTATACTAAAAATATACATCAAATCCTTAGAAAATAATCTAGAAATATATAATAAATACATTAAAAGTACTTTAAAAATTCGTTTTGAATACAATAAAATATGCTAACAATATACATTAAATGCATTACATTACAAATGCAGAGAAATAAAAACTAATATATTAAAAATATTTACTTTCGGCTCAAAAAAGGCGTTCCAGTCGAATAATGCTGATCAATGTTGTGAACGTTGGAAGTAATGACTGAACTGGCTATAAGCAACAGGAGACAGACAATCCCAGAGAAAACGCGTTATTGTCAAGAAGTCCAAGACAATGGAAGGTCATGTGACGGGTCCTGAACGGGAATGACGCCGCCACACTAGGAAATGCCGACGGAAAGTGACATCAGGAAGCAGGAACTGCTCCGACAAGTGAGATAATTGGCTTGGCTTGTTTATACCCCCCGAGAGTAGACATATTATCTTGCCCGGTGAGGCGCTTTTGCACAAATACTGTGGGTCCCAAAACTGCCGAAAAAGCGTCGGAGTGGTCGCGTTGGAATCTGCGGTCCACCTAGAACCAAATTGTTAGTCGTAACTTGCGTGATGCATCGGCCTGGAGTCGAACTGTCAACCAACAAATACATGGGCGTCTATGGGAGCCGGTCAACCTTGCCAGTCGAGGTCCTTTTCGCTGGCATGTTCGGGCCCAGAGACGCGCATGGCGCCATTGCCGCTATTATGCCATCACGCTCTCCGCACGTAATTTCAATAAGTGGCGATTGCCTTTCCGCTAGAAGTTAACATAAAGGAATGTATGACAGAAAAAGGAGAGTTTTCACTGTTCCCGGAAATGTGGTTTCGAGCACCAGGTTTCGTGGTTTCGTGGAAACATGGTTTCGAGCACCACGGCAGCTTGAAGTGGGCTGAAAATATGCTGACACGGACTACTAATTTGTTAGAAATGAAGTATACTATGCAGGAATTAATTTCCCATTTACGAAAGTGAACTCTAAACACATTGCCAACATGTAACTTCCCGAAACGCCATTTCGAGCACTAACTGTGCAACGGCAGCTTGAAGTGTGCTGCAAATTCGTTTACGCGGACAGCTCATTCTTTAGATTTTGAATACTTTGGACGAGTAAATGTATTTGCGAATGTACACTTTCAATACATAGCCAACATGAAGAAGTCGTTGCCCGAAACGCGATTTCGAGCAATAGATTGTTCTACGGCAGCTAAAAGTGTGATCCAAATATGAATAAAACGACCGTCCGTTAAAATTGAAGTGTTCTTCAGACATGTTATTTCATATTTACAAATGTACACTTTTAATACATTGACAAGATGCTAAAACCGCATGCATATGTTTTCACGGGTTTGAAACGTGCTCGAAACATTCTTGAAGTGACGTATACTTCAGACGAATTTATTTCATATTTACGAAAGTACACTTTTGATGCAATGTCAATATGCTAAAACATCATATTTTTTCACGTGCATGAAACGTGCTCAAAACATGCCTCAAGTGACGTATACTTCCAATTAATTTCATATTTACGAAAGTACACTGTTAATACATTGGCAAGATGCTAAAACCGCATTCATATTTTTTCACGCATTTGAAATGTGCTTGAAGCATGCTTTGAAGTGATGTGTTTTAGGCAAAATTTAAGAATATATTTCGAATACCAAGCATAACATTTCGAGAACCTATTTAAGGCATATTTTTAGTATATTCATGAATACAAAATCTGTTTAAAATACATTTTAAATACCTTAAAGTGTATTCCAAATGTATTAGTTTTCGCTAAGGGATACCTTTCCATTTTTTGAGAAGCGATATTACTCGCTGGCTGTTCATTGCGCTTGGTGCCACCAATCACTCCCTGGGTGTTGTTTTAGAGTTCACTATGCTGATGCACGCACCTGACATAGGCGTGGCGGAAAATGTGTAGAGCCAGGCATAAAAAAGCCACCCATCCAGCAATTTGGGGTCCAGGCTGGAAAGGTTCATATAATGGTTAGAGATGCAAAGCTCTCCATGCCCCGGAGTTCGCGGCATACAAATGTTTACCAGTCTGAATTTAAATCCGTGAGCAGAGGGAAGTATTTTTCTATCCTGCACACAACTGTTTCACTGAACAGCTGCGTGCACTGAATAATTACGAGAGGCGGGAGCTATTAAATTTCATGTCTTGCTACGCTAATATATGACATGATTTTTTAAATGGCTTATGAGCCCCAGACAATCATGCGCATAGGAATCGCTTTTTTTAAACATGATTGAGCACAGCTTTCTAGAGGTTTGAATAAGACTCCAGACTAGATCCCTTTCCTCCCGGTACCGTGTGCAGCAATATTGTTAAATAATATGCATTTCAGCAGCGTCTACTGTTTGGGTGTAATTTTTATAGCAGTAGAGCTCTTAAAATCACACACAAAATAATAAAGCAGTAGTAAAACCTAAGGGCTAACAATATTTAAAAAGATGCTTCATTATTATACTCATCTGAAAAAAAATCTTAATTTATTTCGTTGGGATGTGCAATATACAGTCATTGTCACATCGTGGCCCGATAGTAAAAAAGAAATGGAATCATATCAGGTAAATTGTAAATTAGATGAAGCCGTAAAAACTTTCATTCTTTCTTGAGTTAAACTTGGCAGTAGTTTACGGTACATCTGCCGTAGTAAGACCTTCTAGGGCACCCTAAATTTTCGTTTTTTTCTTTTCAACCGACAGAAATCATTGCAAATACCATTGTGAAATTTATATTCTTGAGATTTGCAAATCCATATATGCTGCTTCCGGTTCCTCTCCAGCTGAAATGGAGAGCAGCATCTTTAGAAAGCACTTTGCGCAGAAGCCTGTGAGCAATTTCGGCAACAACTGTGCACCACAGTTGGAGAAGCAGATCACCTGGAACGTAGAAAAACTTGTTTAGCCTTTATCTAAACCGCTGCTTTAGGCAAAAGCATCAAATAAAATGATTTTAAACAACACTGTTAACTGTTTGAACTGTATGCGCATGTGAACACTTAAGTTATCGGCACAGGTCGAGTGCCACACGAACAGCACGGTGCTAAACCAGAGCACAGTTTGCAGCACAAAAAGAGAAAACTGCATGGTACATACAATAATGAAATAATCATTATGCGAGAATTTTCACACAACTCGGAATGTAAAATTTAAAAAGCTAGATGTACAGTCTTTGACAAAAGTAACGAGGCTGCATAGTGTGCCTCTGATTCGAACAGTATAGCCTTTATTTACCACTTCCCTAAAGATCAAAAAGTTGTCGGAAGGTGGCGATAAGGGTTCTTCTTACCATCCAGAGATCTTGAGCCTGAGGGCTGTCATAATAGCTTCATTATACAATTGAGAAGCAAACCGTCTAGCCTGGTTAATTTTGGCAATCAGCGTACATACACTAACTTATTTGCCTTCAAACACCCTAAGTTGCAACGTCAAAGTCTGCATACCACAAAACAGACGACAATGCAATCTATGCTGCAATAGGATCCATGAGTAACAGAAACCGTATGCAAGTCACAGCACTATTATCGTGTCATTATCATCCGAAGATATGCACACCAAACTTGGCTGTTCGTACTTAACTAGCCAGGTTGCAGTCTCACCTGCACTCTCTCTTCTACTGATACTATACCTAACAAAACATGACAACTACAAACTGACTGCATATTATAGTCAGCACACCATGAAGAACCATCGGTGTATTCAAAAAAAGCCTTCAAACTTCCGTCTTCAAAAAAATTGCAAACTAGAAAAATGCCCACTCAAAGCTTGTTAGTGCGTCACCGCTAGCATTTTAAATTCACATTCACGGAAGTCCATCCTACGTACGGATTTTATTTCTACTCTTTCGTGTGCGTCTGTTGTGTAGGCCATGCAACGAGGCAGCCATTCCGTACACGTTTACTCAAGACATGACAGGCTTTAAAGCCGCCTGTATTGTAGGAACGAAATATTCACAACTTACAGAAACAGAAAGAAGCAACTAAGAAGGAGCCCAATCTAAAGGACATAGATGCACTGTATCGTGTCATGTGTGTTTTGGTGCTCCTTCCTCTGCACTTCTCTCAGTTATAAAAAACGCACTACACCCCGGTGCTTTCTGTGCTTAGGATGCATTCCCCAAAACTGATGGCAGTGAGTCAATCGATATCAACGGTAGCCTGACTTGATTTCAATAATTTTATTTCTAGTGTCACATGCGCAGTAATGTAGATTTTTCGAGACTACAACGACATGCTAGCAAATTGGTAGTACAGTTAGACAGGTCAAAGCGGGTAAATGGAGTCATTTAAAAAGAAAAAAGTGATATAATACAACTTGGCCCGAGGAATGATGTTGAAATTGGATGAGCTTGCGTCAATATTCGCGGCAGCTAACTGACGTGCTAATTAGTTCCATCAACTGTTATGAATCGCAAATGCCTACGAATGATAAAGAAAAAGATGCACCCAAAAGTGACTGTCCATAGTCACTGCGTAAACAAAAGCCCCGCAACTTCAAACTTCACAATAAGTTGCGAGGTCAAGCGCGATCAATACCAGCAAACCATTCCGAAAGGCTTTCCACGGTTTTGCATATGTCCACTGGCACAGGTCTCATTCATTCTGTACAAAAAAAGAGGAAATTGAAGTGAACATGTAAATAAAGTACTGATTTTCACTATGGACTTCCATATGCACATTAATTGAGATTGTGTAAAATCTGCATTGCTATATGTAACAGGCACATATGCACAGTTGTTTTTTTGGATGGATCCAAGGCTCTTTTTTTGCATCTGCTGTAGGAAGGAGAGCGATGCTGGGCAATGCAACCCGATCAAGAACACTGATAAATGAATTAAGAATTAGGGGAGTGGTAAGCTTGATTTCGAAAGAGGAGGAGGATGAGGGCAAGGCCCCTCAGACTCTTCTCCCCTCACACTGGGATACATGCTTGATGCACTTCAGCCGCAGAATGACAGAGCGAATGAAACGTCTACCCTGTCCTGTTCTGAACAACGCGACAAAGTCTCTAAGCCCACAACAGGATCTTTATTAGATTCAGTGGTGAAATATTCCAAAATAATTATGAATATATGTGGAAGGACTCCCCGCAGGGGGCATCTGCAACTTGCAGACGACGAGTGGCGACACCATGGGTTCCTGAGCATCCGCAGGGGGATGATGGTGACGAGTGCTTCACCATGGACTCGAGTACCCGCGCTTAGCCGTGCGCGGCATCGCTGTGTCCGGGGAAATGGGGCTCCTGGTGGCTGAGCCGATGCCGAGCGTTTGGACCTTTAAGGCTCTTCGGCAGAGGCAACACACCACTTTGGCTCCAGCTTCCTGTAGACGACAACCCCGGCTGACCCGAGCTGGGGAAATCGGCAGTCGCCTTTACCTATCCTCTCGTCCACTTTTCGCTTTTCTATATTCTTTCTCACTGCTGTCCTGTCACCTCCTCGTTTCTCAGTTTTTCCTTTTCCATGGCCGACTAGGGTTACCCTTGTGTGACAAACCAACCTGAGTAACTCCATATGTGGTTATAGTTGCGGTGTACAGCTGGTGTGGGCAGGCCTTGCTTGCAACTACTTGTCCCGTCCCCGTGTTGGGCTCTGTGGTTGGCGGCTGCCACTGCAGCGGAAAAACAATTCTTCCATGGATTCCTTTCCTTCTACAAATAATCGCCCAGGCAAACGAGGGCGGACCGATGTCACTGCGCAGATACCATGTCGTACACAGTGAGGTACCAGAAAAGGAAGCAAGAATTCTCTGCTTTTAGAGTTTCTAAATTTCGCACGAAATGATTGGGCCTTCCTACAATGTGACGACGCTGGCCAAAAGCAATCTACTCCTCCAGATCAGAGAAAAAACACAATATTCCAAGCTCTCAAGCATAGTAACCTTTGGAGAAATACCTGCTTCCATTAGAGCACATACATGCGTCCATACTATCAAAGGCCTGATTTCCGAACAGGACTTTCTCACTCGGACTGAAGCGGAAATGCTGGACGGTTTCAACGACCAGAATGTCATTATGTACAATGCATAAAAATCAAAAAGATGACAAGGAAATTCAAACAAAGCATTTAGTTCTGAGTTCCGTCTCCAGCCAAATTCCTGATACCATAGAAGTAGGAGCAGTCCGACCATACATCCCCAATCCTCCTCAATGTTTTAAGTGCCAAAGGTTTGGCCATGGACTGCACAGTTGTGGCCCTGAAACCTGTGTGAAATGTGCACCTAATGTACATAAATCTGATGTCTGCAACGAAGCGCCAAAGTGCCCTAACTGGAAGATGACTACCCCGCGTATTCTAGGCCTTGCCCATCCTGGAAAAAAGACGAGGAAATGATAACTATTCAACTAAAGAAAACACAACATTCTTGGAAGTATGGAAGCGGTTTGCAGAAACCCAGGGAACATTCTCATTCACAGCGGTCTGTACCACATGTGACGTGCAAGAGACTATAGAACATGTTTTAGTGGCGTGTCCAGCATATGCACGTGAGAGACCCATGCTTGCATCTGCTTTGAAGTCCATGGACACAAGGCCACTCTCGGAGGATTTGAACCTCTGCGCTTGGCCGGATATTTCGAAAACAGTACAGGCAATGCGAGTGCTCTCATGCTTTTTAAGAGACACGGACCTTGCCTTGCGTTTGTAATGTTGGAAAGTTTTTATATAATTGGTTTTTGGTGGAAAGGAAATGGCGCAGTATCTGTCTCATATATCGTTGGACACCTGAACCGCGCCGTAAGGGAAGGGATAAAGGAGGGAGTGAAAGAAGAGAGGAACAAATAGGTCCGTAGTGGAGGGCTCCGGAATAATTTCGACCACCTGGGGATCTTTAACGTGGACTGACATCGCACAGCACACGGCCGCCTTTGCGTTTTTCCTCCATGAAAACGCAGCCACCGCAGTCGGGTTCGAACGCGGGAACTCCGGATCAGTAGTCGAGCGCCCTAACCACTGAGCCACCGCGGCGGGGCTGGAAAGTTTGCCTTGTTTTTATTTTTTGTATTTTTTCATCTGCCTATCTCATCAGCATCATCCCTCATTGCGACCCTTCTTTTTCTCCTCTTCCCGTTCTCCAGTGCAGAGTAGCAAGCCAGATATTTAGTTATCAGGCCAAACTCTGTCTTTCCCGTCAATAAACCATCCCTCTCTCATACACCACAAGGACAAATTTCGCAAATGTGTTGCAAGGGGGCGGGGTGCCACTCCAGGCATCGGCATCAGCCCAGGCCACACAGGGCCATCCGCGCCCCGGGCAGACACAGCGAAGGCTGCCCTGCCACTATTCTTGTAGACGCTACCGAAAAAAAGTAACTAAATATATTACTGGTTACGCTAAAAAAAAGGAACGCGTTACCGCCCTACGTTACGTACTAAACAAGGTAACGGGTTATCGTTACCGTTGCCGAAAAAAAAGTACCGCACGTTACTTTGCTGCTATTTCATGGCCTTTATTTTTAATTAGTCTCTGCCTTAAGAACTTACGGTAGCAGTTATATAAAGCTCAAAATTTACATAAAACTTATAGCCCACACAGGATTTTACGCGTAACCCTGATTTAACGAGAATACTTTGAGCAAATTTCATTTCATTACATTTCCTTAAAGACCCCATGACTGGGGTATTACATAAGGGGTGGGAACAAATAATAAAAAAGCATTCTTACAATTGTACATAATTTTTTACATTTTCAATGAACTTGGATGAACAGGTGGTGGTGGCAATGTCGCCTGGAAGGCTCTGCAGCTGTGCGGGGAAAAAAGGAATTGGCAAAGGTGACAGTGCACGAGAGTGGACAGGCCACATGAAAATGATGAGTGGTGCGCAGTGCAATGCGTGCTGAGGGAGGGAGAATATAAGGAGCGGTGCGCATAGGGCTATTGAAAATTTTATGAAATAAAGATAAGCTGGAAGCGCGACGACGGTGTGATAAGGACGGTAAACCGGATGCGGTTTTCAAGGCAGAAACGCTAATGTCATAAGCATAGGATGTGTGAATAAACCTGGCTGCGCTATTTTGAACTGACTCAAGAGAATTAATGAGATAATCTTGATGGGGATTCCATGCTGGTGATGCGAATTCCAACTTTGACCTAACGAACGATTTATATGCTAGTAACTTTACATGTTGAGGAGCGTGATGAAGATGTCGTTTAAAGAATCGTAACGTTCTGTTAGCTGATGATATTGTGTTGGTGACATGCAAACTCCAGGAAAAATCACTAGAACGTGTTACGCCTAAATACTTGTAGGACGGAACTGGTTCTATGGACACATCAGAGATTACGTAGGATCGAAAAAGAGCATTATGACGGCGGTGGACAGATAAAAGCTTGCACTTATGACGGTTGAGTTCCATTAGCCTTTGGGTACACCAGTTTTGGACAGCATTAAGATCACTTTGAAGAGATTCTTGGTTGGCGGGATTAGTAACTGCACGATAAATTACACAGTCGTCAGCAAACATGCGTATATTAGAGGTGACTTGTGATGGCATATCATTAACGTATATTAGGAAAAGAAGCGGGCCGAGTACAAATCCTTGAGAAACACCTGACGTTCCGGGAAGAGAGTAAGAGTTCTTAATGTTAACAGAAAAAAATTGGGAGCCATTAGATAGAAAGGCTTCAAGCTTCTTCATTATGTAGGGGTGCAAATTTAATCCGGAAAGTTTTGTCAGTAGGCGTTTATGGGGTACTTTATCGAAGGCTTTAGCGCAATCCAAAAATATGACGTCGGTCTGTTTATTGGAATCAAGGTTTATGTGCAGATCATGTACGAAAGTTGCCAGTTGGGTCTCGCAGGAGTAGCCCCTACGAAATTCATGCTGTGCCGGGTGAAAAAAGTTGTTAGATTCAAGGAAGGCCATTATATGGGTTTAGAGGACGTGTTTCATGTTTTTGCAGGGTACGCTAGTTAGGAAAATGGGGCGGTTTTTTAAGGGCGAATTTTCGTCATCTGATTTGTAGACGGGAACGACCTTGCGACGTTTCCAATCATTGGGCAGTTGGCCAGTGAGGAGTGACTGCGTTAATAACAACGACAAGAAAGACGCACATGTATCTTGTGTTTTTAGTATTTTGGTATTGATGTTGTGGATGTCGGCGGAGGATGACAGCTTCATTTTTTCTTTTAGTGATGAGATTCCTGTTGGTGAGAATATATGGGAAGGCATACGTTCCGTTATAGATGCCGGTTCTGAAGAAAGTGACATGCTAGCTTTTTTCGTAAACACAGATTAAAATGCCTCAATAAATAGATTGGCGCAGTCTGTATCTGACATGGGTTAACTTGATGCATCGGCAACGAAAATGTTACGCGTGTGCTGTGGATTGATGAGTTGCCAGAATTTACGGTGGTTAGTTGTCACCATTTTAGTCAAATCGGACTGAAAAAATGCACGCTTAGTTACACGAGTTTTTTTAGGTACGCTTTTTCTGCCACATAGTATCTATTCCAAGTGTTCTTGCTGGGATGCAATTCAGCTGAGCGGATGAGGCGTTTCTTTTTGTTTTCCAGACGTTTTAGAGAACTGTTTAACCATGGGTATCGCGGACTGTTTCGTATGACTACTTTTGAATAAATCTGTCTACCAATTCTTCAATTTTCTTTTTGAATAATAACTCGTTTTCATGAATTGTTCTTTGGTGAAAGTTGGGTTCAACAAAGGCTAGGGAGGCGCGAAGTTCATTATTAATAGCAGCATAGTTTCCCTTATCATATAATCTGACGGTATGTCTATTGGTTGCGCGGGGAAATGGTTTAATGGTGAGGCATGCATGTATTATTTTGTCATCGCTAATACCTGGATGATACATGATCGAATTATTAGGGGGTTATATAGGGGGTTTATAGCAAACGCCAACGACAACTGACTGTGGCGAAGACTGGAATAGGATCCAGAATATTTCGATGTCTGATGAAAGGTTGATGGGCGTGCATGACAGTTCTTGCCTGGTTGCCATAAGTACGCCTCCTCCCCTCCTATCTTTGCGGTCATTGCGATAAACACAGAAATATGGTAAGACAGTGAGGACTTCGCTGTCAGATATGTCAGTGTTGAGCCATGTTTCAGTCACGATTAGTAAGTTGCTGGAAGACGATGAGACGAGATTAGCGATGATGTCCCACTTTGAAATAAACCTGCGAACTTTAGTGAAGGTCGCTGACAAGGAAAAAGCGGGTTGCGGTGAACGTTTCAAACGCTTTGACGAAGTTTGTTGCCGAGGTGATTGCTATTGCACTTTTACGGTTTGCGATGTCTCGTCGAAGATGTAACGTTTTGGACCGATGTTTAGTGTTTTGAAACACAAGGTGAATTTATCTGTAATTTACCGCGCATGGGCAACTCGCTGTTTGCGAACATGACGAAGAAGAGGAGAAAAGTCTTCGCCAATGCTGCAGTCTGTTCATTTTAGTTTTTTTTTCATTTGTGAGGATGCGGTCTTTAGTTTTGAATGACGGGAATTTTACTATGATTGGCCGGTCGCGATCTGTCGATCTGTGGCCCAAGGCGATGAGGGCGCTCGATTTGATTAGGAAGTATGGTAAAATCTAGATGCGTAGAGCAGTGGCTAATGACTGTTTCCTCTAAATCCGCAAAATTTTCAGAAATATTAGTGTCGGGAATATTGGAAAATATGTTATTACGGCGAAAGCGGTTTTCAGCATCGTCTACACGCGCTTCCAATCTCACGATCTGTTGGCTTAGTTGGGTAGTTAAAAAACTGAGGCTGTCTATTTCAGAATTAATTGCAGAAAGCGTAGCGTAGTGAGATTCCAGAGCAATCATGTGTTTTTTTCAAATCGGCCAGAGTTGAATCAGTTGTTTTTAGCTGTGTCTTTAGGTCCTGTAAGTCGGAGATTAGGGTAATTTGGCCAGCTGTTAATTTCTCCGGTTCGGAAATTATGGTTTCAGAGTAGTTCGGCCCAGGACTCGTCTCCACATCACCCGACAGGAGAATAAGTATACGGATCAGGCGTAAGCATTCAACAACAACACTGGCGCAGCACTGCAGGCTCGGCAGCTGCATTAGTTTTGCTGTTTTCCTAGCATAAAGAATAAACTTATTACCAACCTGCATTGCGAAGAGATTTGTAGACTGTGGTTTCACACAACTACCGAGTCCACAGAGTGGCGACGACATATGCGGCCCTTTTATAACCAGCGAAGTTGATGATGATGACGTCGATGATGGTAGCCATTCGATGTCCGTGATGCGATATTCCAGTGGTGGCGCAGGCAAATCCAGTATCGGTGACGATGTTATTCCGAGATTGGTGCACTGTTCATCGTCTGTGATGAATACGTGTGATGAAGATCCAGGAGAAGCAGCCAGCAAATCGGCAAAGACCCGTTGGACGGTGACCGAAAGCACCTGCATTGCGAAGAGAAACGGATTAGTAGACTGCTTTCACACTGCTACCGAGCCCACAGAGCGGCGGCGACAGATGCGGCCTTTTTATAACCAGCGAAGTTGTTGATGATGACGTCGAAGATGGTAGCCACTCAATCTCCGAGAGGCGATATTCCAGTGGTGGCGCAGACAAATCTAGTGTCGGTGACGATGTTATTCCGAAATTGGTGCACTGTTTATCGTCTGTGATGAACACGTGTGAAGAAAATCCAGGGGAAGCAGGCAGCGAAGCGGCAAACACCAGTTGGACGGTTACCGAAAGTGCATGTATTGCGAAGAGGAACGCATTAGTACACTGTGCTTTCACACAGCAGTTGCCTAAAGTCTCCTGTAGAGTTGCATGTGATGGCTTCTATATCTGCGCCCCCCCCCCCCACTTGGAGAAGGCACTCTCTTAATCTGACATTAAGTGCGAAATGACATTTCATTATCAATTCAAACTTCACAAAGAAAACATCGCTGAGCTCTCAACAAATTTAAGGTAATTCTGAAGAATGCTCCGCATGCTCCTACTCTTTAGAGAGCTGTGTGTGTTAATGGTTTGGGAAGGGGAGGTAGGTGAATGCAAGTGTGTGAATGCGTGTTCGTGCACGTGTGTCGTGCTTTATGGCGACTCTGTCTTTTCCTTCAATTGGGTGCGTCGTCAAGGGCAGTTGTCTGGCATGCATGCGAGCCGCAACAAAGGTTGTCGAGAGCACCTATACATTTTGGTTATGTGCAACATCGCTTTAGGCGCTCTGCGCATTCTTTTCTAAAAAAGGGGGCGGAGTGGGCCAAAAGTGGAACAAAAAGTAACTAGTAACGTGACACCTCACGTTACCAAAAAAATGTTAAAGTTCGTTACTCGTTACAGTTCCGAAATGGTAACGAGTACGTTACTAAGTTACCGAAAAAAGTAACGCGTTACCGGTAACGCCGTTACTTGTAACACGTCAACGCCAACACTGCCTGCCACCCCCGAGAAAGGCTGCAGCAGCGATGGCGGAGCTCTCTTGACCGAAAACAAGGAGAAAATCCTAATAACTGGCCCTAAAGAACTAAGGATCTAAGTTTTTAAATTACGTCCCCAAAAATATCATGTCATTCCTAATACACTGGAATTGTAGGGGATTATTTTACAACTTAAGCGATATAAAAGACATCCGAGCACATTTTCGCTTGTGGCCTTGTGTATTCAAGAAGCAAACTTGGGTCGCAGAAACACAAATGTATTCAAGAAACAAAGTATTTCAACGCGTCTGAGAGAACGCCAGCCGGATCTCATGTGGGGTTACCATCATAGTAAAAAATGACATTCCAGCTCGTAAGATTATACTAAAGACCATATTTGAGGCTGTTGCAGCCACTCTGCTTACACACAAAACAATAACCGCGGGTTGTACATATCTTGACCCTCATCTCATGGTAACAACACTTGAATTAGAAGATCTTTTAGCTCAGCTACCAAGGCCTTGTCTGGAAGTTGGTGATTTTAACGCATATTTCTCCTTCTGGAAAGTGAAAAAACGGACACCCAAGGATAAACTATAGAAGATTTTATTCTGAAAATAATATTTATCTGTTGAATTCTGGTGAACTCACCTCTCTCCAACCGCTGTGAATATGAGCTGTTTAGATTTCCTCTTTAGTTCGCCATCTGTTTCTAGCGATTTTAAATGTCAAGTTATTGACACTTCATATGGCAGAAATCACCTCCCCATTCCAACCGCTGTGAATATGAGCTATTTAGATTTCCTCTTTAGTTCGCCATCTGTTTCTAGCGATTTTAAATGTCAAGTTATTGACACTTCATATGGCAGAAATCACCTCCCCACAATAATCAGTTTAAAATCTCTAACGGAAGTCGTCCCAACAAAACCGCGACGCTGGAAAGTTCCCTTTAGCAGAATTGCAACTTTTTAGAGCGGAGGCCACTTTAGGAAAAATAGTTTTACAAAATCTTGACATCAATGGAATAAATGAAAATTTCACTGATTGTATCTTAGCTGCCGCACATTTGGCTAATCCTAAGTCTTCGGGAGTGGTGCGGGAAAATCAAAAAGTGTGGTTTACACACTATTATAAGGATGCCAAATAGCGACAAAATATTGCCTGGGAAGTCTTTCGCATGCACCCCACACAAAATAGAAACCCGTAAATAAAAAAAAAGAAATAAAGCTTGGTACGTCGGTAGTAGTGCCGAGAAAACATCATGGCGGAGTTATGTCTCATACATAAGCAGTCAAATCACATAAAATGAAATGTGGCAACAGGTGAGAAAATTAACTGGCAGCTTCTCACCATTCTCAATTTCTTTTTTGACAACACTTGGAAGTATAGTGTATGAGTCAGCGAGGCAGTCGCGCCTTAAAAGACTGGACTCAGAACATAATTTAGGTTTGCGCCTATTCACTGGTGCATACCGGACGCCGCCTATAAACAGTCTTTATGCAGACAATAACGAACCACACACAATGACGAACAAAAAACCTCTGGCAATCAGAAGAGTTGTCTACTGTGAAGAGAAATGCCAAGAATTAGATATAATGGACATATTGCCTTCTAATTCCCGCAAAACTGATCACTCCCACCTCGGTACCGTCTGCCCTCTGTATGTGACTTCACATTAATACAATTTTGGAAAAAAAGAACAAACACCGCATGAGCATATATTGCAAGCATATTGAGCGCAAAACAAAAAAATACGGATAATACACAGCATTTTATACCGACGGATAAAAATCAGCTCACTACGTCGGGTGTGCTGTGGTTCAAAATAATCGGGAAAAAAACAGTACGGCTACGTGAGTGTGCATGCATTTTCACTGCGGAGTGTTACGCTCTCTCTGTGGTTGCAGTTAAAATAATAAATTAGAACATTGAGAATGCTATCATTTACACAGATTCTCTCAGCGCGTTCACCTCACTTCACTATAGAAATGCAGTTATACTTGTAATTGGTGACATCATACATAATATAACAAAGGACACAACAGAGGGTCAAGACAAAATTTTGCTGGGTCCCACTCTACATCGGAACCACAGGCAATGAGAAAGCGGATGCATGTGCTGCAAAAGCTCGGAAGAAAAATAAACAAAGTGAATATTCCCTACTAAGATGGCATCAAGCTGCTACAGTGTAGAGTCTGAGATAAATGGCAATCTAAATGTAATATTGAAAGAAATAATAGGTTACACCTAGTAAAACACATCCTAAAACAATGGAAATCATGCTCCCACCAAGAAAGCTTCATCGAAGTTATTTTATGCCGGCTCCGTATTGAACACACAGACTCCACGCACTACTTCCTACTTACAAAAAAGAGAACAACCCTGTTTGAGAGAAATGCAAAGATGAACTTGCAGTAATACACATACTATTATCATGCACAAAACTTGGATCACTGGAAAAAAAATATTTTACTACAATTTAGAAAGAACACATTCCTTTCAATCCAGCATTATTTTACGTGAAGATGCGCTGGTTGGTATACCATATCGTTTAGCTTTTTAAGAGAAGCCCGTACTCTTTAAAATCTCAAATTTTCGGAACCTGTGCATCTTTACATACAATTATGCACCTCCGCCACTTTCTCAAACTTGAGAAAGATGCTGAGGTCTTTATCAGAGTGGTTGGGAGCCTCGAGGTCCTTGCTGAGCCAAGGATGGATGCGGAGGTTACCCGACCTTTAAAGCATCTGCTAACAGCCATTTCTAGATTGTTTATCCTTTATCGAAATTTTGGTCCAAAATTGTACCCAAAACGTTTTTCTATACCTCTAGCTTGGCGCATGATAGCCTTCGCTGCTTATGCGCCATTAAACCCAACATAAAACACCACAATGCGTTAAAGTTCTTTTTATCGAGTGTTTTCTTCTTTCAAATGATGGGTTATACATAAGATTACGTTGATCACCACATGGCTTTCAACTACTACCAAAAACTAATTTTAAATTGAATTTATTTTCTCATGGTGTTTCAGTAGCATCGACCGAACAATCACGGTGGCATGCAGTTCATGTTTAGTTCACGTGACGCACGAAAAAAACGCTGATACATAGTTTAACTGACACTTAAACCAGCGTGCTTGAATAGCTAGAATTACAATAAGCTGCGTATGAGTAGTTTATATTGCTGTATTTTGTGACTCATGTGACTTAAACATGAACTACAGATCACAGATATTGTTCGGTTGATGAAACAGAAACTGCGTCAAGAAGAAATTTAGTTAAGAGTTTTTTAGCGGTCATAGACCAATACCACGGGGTGCTCTGTGTACACCAATATCCAACGCGTCGTTTGAAAGAATAAAACTCGCAAACAAAAATTTGCTGTGTATTGTCCTTTAAGGAAAGGAAATTAGATACAGTAACTGTTTCACTCAGAGACGACATCTGAGCAGCACCACGGGGAATGGATGAGGAAGAAAGGACGGAGAGAAAAACTTGACGCAGTTGTAGGCCAGGCTGAATTCGACTATTTGAGGTTATCAGCAAGCTCTGACATATCAGAGCACCAAGGTGGCCTGCGCTTGAATTATTCATGAACGATGCACTAGCTATTAGTTGAAGTGTACCATTGTGTTACGTTTCAAAGACTGTGCCTTGTTCCTTTGAGAGAATAATTCAGGTTTTAAGAAAATATGTTAGCAACCTTCCACAATTCTTGCTTAGTGTGTAAAGGCAATGTCTGCACTGGCTACGACGCTGTAGGGCTGCACTAAATATACAGGAATTAGGTTGCAATCTAAAGCGGTAACCTAACTGAAAGCTCCAGTTGTAAACTGAACCAAGGTATGAGGAGGCCTAGCTGGAAATTTCCTGAGCACCACAGAGTAACTGCTTGTGCTTTCGTATCCTGCTTAATTAGCACTGTTTGCACCCTTGAAGCTTTAAGTTTCACAAATCGTAGCAGAAAGCCTTATTTAGGGAAAAGGCTGCTAGAAAAAATACTTGCGGACCACCTCAGTGTTGACGAACTCAATGAAATGGTCACATCCTGCATCATTACTGCGGCACGCCTAGCTATCCCTCAGTCGTCGGGAGTGGTTCGATAGAACCACAAGGTGGGGTACAGGCGAGGGCGTGGTAAAGGCGAGAGCTAATATACGGCGTATTCGTCGCAATGCCGAGAAAGCTTCCTGGAAACGTTACATATCAATAAACAGTTTAATCACATAAAAGAAATGTGGGAGGAAGTTCGCAAATTAAATGGCAACTTCTCCTCGTGCACAATTGATTTTTTAGAGCAATATAATACACAAAAAAGTATAGCGGCACAAGCAGATATCCTACGTGAACATTTCGCAAGTGTTTCTAGTTCTGCACACTACACAGAATAATTTCAAAAGTACACAAACACAGCTGAGAAAAACAGTTTTCCAGCAAGTGGTTGCACAAATAAACCAATCAATAGATTAATTACAATCTAATAAATGAACACAGCTTTATCTTCAGGCAAACTGACTGCTCCAGGCCCTGCTGAAATACGTTACGAAATAATGGTACATCTTTTTAAGCCTTCTGTACACGCACTTTCGATTTTATTTATTTTTTGTAGAGTAGGAAAAGTTTCGGAAGCCTGGAAAAAAGCCCTTATAGTGCCGTTCCTAAAACCACGAAAGCAGCCAACATCCCCTAGTAGTTATAGGCAAATAGCTCTTATTAGCTGCCTCACGAAGGCTTTTGAAAGCGTTTGGAATATCAGGGTAAGCTTCGTGCTTGAATCTTGTGAACTACTTGACAATCATCAGCGTGGTTTTAAAAAGGCACCTTCGACAAGCAACCATTTAGTTGGCCTCGAAAATACTGTCCGAGAGGCTTTCATTCATACACGGCGCTGTGTCATCTTTGATCTCGAATGGGCATACGACACCACATAGAACTTCGGCATACTCTGCTGCCTTGCAGAACTTGCCATTCGAGGAAGAATGTTGAGCTGCCTAAATGACTTCCTATCCTTTGGTTCCTTTTATTTAGGCCAAGGTTCAATCCTTTCAAAGAACTTATTTCAGGAGCATGGTGTACCTCAATGTTGTGTTTTAACTACAACGCTCTTTGTCCTAAAAAAGAATTTCTTAGTCAGAATAATCCTAAACCCAATTATGCACAAAGTTATGTTGACGATCTTCATATAACCTGCCCGCCAACAAACATATCAACATGCGACAGACAAGTACAATTAACAATAACTAAATTAGCGACATGGGAAGACAGAAGCGGATTCCAGTTCTCTCCTCAGAAAACAGTGGCTGTCATGTTCTCTCTCAAACGAAGTCTATAGACATATCCCACCTTCCACCTAAGGGGAAACCGAATTAGCAGTAAAAGAACAACACAAATTTGTAGGTTTAATTTTTGATAAAAAGTTCACATTCCTTCCACACATCAACAATCTGAGGAAAAAAGCTTCCCGATCTTTACATGTCCTAAAGGTGCTTTCATGAAAAGGGTCCTAGACATGCTTTTTCCGCATTTATCGTGCTCTATTACAATCCAGCCTGGATTGCGGGTGCATCGTGCACGTTTCTGCGAGATGATCATACCTAAAACGAGTGGACTCCGTGCATAACCTTAGTTTACGTCTCTGAACTGGCGCATGCAGAACATCCCCCATAAACAGTCTCTATGTCGAAATCATTAAGACATTGCTTACAGACAGAAGAGTTATGCTCACATGCACTTATGTCCTTAAAATCCGTTCAATGCCGGAACACCTGTGTTATCCCGTACTTAAAAGGTACACCTCCAGAACACTGTTCAACAGCAAACTTATCTATCTGATCTCTGCTTTTCCGCGTCAAAGATATTTGCAAAAACTTGGGATTACTGGATACTCTTCCTTATTGCTGAACAGGGAACAGCGCAAACACAGGAGGAAGAGAGGAACGTACAACAAAGGCGCTGACTTACAACTGATGTTTATTCGAAAGGTACACACATATAAGTAGCCTCGCGGCAATCTGTCAGCTGAGTCAACGTCAGGGCGGTGTAAAGGGCCGGATAAAAGCGATAAAATCTTAAAAGCTATTAAAGTTTAAGCAAGAAACGATGCCTTTGGGAAGGGTGACATAAAAGAAAGGAAACAACCAGATGCTGGTGAAGGATGGATTATGGGCATGCGGTCAGGTAAAAAACGGGAACATGGCTAACACTGCGTAAAATAGTGAAGAACTTAAAAAGCGAGATAAACTCAATAGTATAAATAGGCAGTCTGCTTACACATCAGATTGATGGATGGACTGCTGAAACTCATGTCGCCCCGGATTTGAATTAAGTAAACTTCATGTACCTCACGTGTGCGCTTTTCGTGGTATCTTTTCAAGATATTTGTCTTGTACTGGGCTGGCACGCAAGAGCATTTCTTGCAGTGAATGGGTAAGTTGCTGCTTGTGCCGGGATTGAGTGAAGTCGAGTCTTTCACCAAACGCTCATTGATACATCTTCCTGTTTGCCTAATGTAAGACGCACCACACGATAGCGGTATCTCGTACACAGTGGCGGTTACGCATGGTTTTAAAAATGGCGTCCTGTGCTTTATCTTGCACGCGCTTTTCAGCAGATCTTGGTTGACTCGTCTGCAAAGGCCTCCTAGTTTGTTGGGCTCCGAAAAATCCATGCGTATTCCGTGCTTCCCGGCTATTTTCTTAAGTCTGTATTGAGTCTTGACTCAGCTGACAGCTTGCCGTGAGACTACTTATATGTGTGTGCACCTTTCGAATAAACATCAATTGTAAACCAGCGCCTGTGTAGTACGTTCCTCTCTTCGTCCTGTGTTTGCGCTGTTTCCTTTTCGGCAATGTTATACTGACTAGCCCGCAACAACACCCTCGTACTCTTCCTATTGTCACCTCGAGGCACGACATACTGCCCCCAAGAGCTCAAAATAAATCATATCTTATGGTCATGCTGGAAACTCGAGAAACTAATGAAACAGTATTTCACTCGGTTTTGTAATGAACACATTCCTTTTCATTCATTTCTGCTCGGAGGAAAAAAAAGCGATTGGTGACATACCTTCTGTTTTTAGCTTTTGAAGAGAAGCTGATTTTCTTGATAAACTGAATTTTTCACCAGCGCCTCCCTTGACTTTGATACACCTCAGCCGTCTCATTACTGAGGAAACGTCCGAGGTGTCAATTTCATTGATTGGGGGCCCTGACATTCTTGCCTCGCCAAGGATGGCCGCCGAGGTTACCTCATCTTCTTTAAAGCTGTTATCATTAGCCATTTCAAAAATGTTTGCCTTTCACCTTCTCTAGGTGGTACAAAATAACTTTATAGGCCCTTTACACCACCTTTTTTGCTCTTTTTTTATAAAATCTCGCAAGAAAGAATTTTCTATAGATTGTGTTTGGCACTTGATCGCCTTAGAAGCTTTTTGTGACACTAAATTCGACACAACACTACACATATCTACCTGGTCTTATCACTGGCCAGCTGGATATGTTACAGCATTCTTAAAAGCATTCTAAACTGAATATGAAGGAAAGCAGGTTTGAAAGAAGGAAGAGAGCGAGGGATGCATGTAGTGGAGAGAAGCGCGTACAATGAAACCCAACGGGATTGCTTAGCGCGGACCGAGATCGCGCAAGACACGGGTGCCCTTTGAGCACAAGCAAAACAACCACGACTGGGCGGGTGCACTGCATCGCAAGTAACCGATCGGGACGGGAAGTGAGAAGAGGTGCGGATGCAAGGGAACCACGCAGAGGAAATGAGGAGGGCTGCGGCGTGCTTGGGGAGAGGGGCGGCGCGCACAGTTCCTAAAGGCCGATGCTGACTAACATCGGGCGGCGACAGTGGCCTGATCCTGCAGCGCCGGGTGTCACCAGCGAAGTTACACGCACGTGTGTGGTAGTGACCATCGCAGTGACTACAGAAGCCCAAGCAACGACAGGGCAAGTCACATGAACTGTGAGGAGGGCATTGGTGGAACCAAGAAAAAGCAGGTTGCTCGAAATGTGGCACGTAGCCGGAAGGCGAGAATCCGAAAATCGGCAGTGAGTGGCACAGAGTAGGAATGTGCTCAAGAGTGCATACAAAAAATGATGTATGCCTATATACGAAATTGTTTGTCCACACATTTCTCAAACGATAAATATTTATTGTAAGTAAAGCTGCAAATGGGTATAGTTGGTTCATCTTTAACTTCTTTAGTGCGCCACACATAGGAACGAACACTAGACGCAAGAACCACACGCACAGACGAGGTGCAAACTATCAAATGATTCTATTGCAAGGGAAACAGGCTTTATAGGAACGGTTAAAAAACAATCGAACATGGTAGCGTCTGGCTGGTGAGTTAGCTTTCTTTAGCCTGTGGATGATGGGCATGCGGGGCAGTTTTGGTTCATGTCCTTAAGAAGTCGACTTCTCGCTTCCTCAACCCGACTGGCGGGTCACTTACGCACGTGTTTTAATTCTGTGACGTCATACAAAATGCTTCAAACAGCTCCCTTTTTATCTTAAGCTGCGACCGAAGGACGACCGTAGTAATCTCAAAAAATGGCTTGCACTTGTCGCATCTGGAGCAGTGAGTCACAAGGTTGCCTGGCGCCGTTAACAAGCCGCATAAGCTGCGATGCTCCCGGAGCCGTTCATTCAAACATCGTCCCGTCTGGAAGAAATATGCGTGGCCACATTACATTGGAATTTTGTAAAGCACTCTGGAAGAGCAGGGCACAAACTTTATGAAGTGCTTGATACCATATGTGCTCTCACGGCTCCTCCGTTTCGGGTTGTTCGTCTTTGCACACAAACCTTTGAGAGTATTTGGGGCAGAAAATACTGCTACGACATCATGCCGTTCAGCAACTTTCTTTGGCCTATTGGTGACGACGTGCATGCAAGGCAAAACCACTGGCCGTCTATCTTTTTCCTTTTTTAGTCCTTTATTTTCTTTTCACGACTGTCTTGAGGACGCCTTCAGCCACTGAAACCATCACTTGCGTTGGGTAGCCTGCTGCGTTTAGTCGTCCAGCTTGCAAATTGATGCTGTCACTGACTTCGTCATGACAAGAGTTCTTCACTGCCTCAGTGAAACAAGACATCGCGATGCCGCGTTTGACAAGCTTCGGGTGTGCCGAGTCGAAAAGCAAAAGTGGCGTGAATATTACAGTTTCTGTTTCTGAGATGAGTAACACACCAGTATTGGAACATACAATCAAATTTTGTACAGAACCTGGATAGGACGAGCATAAGGTGTGACGAGGACGAGAGAATAAGGTGCGCCTTATCGCCGATCGTACAAAAATGAAATGAACACAGGTTGCTGAACCCAAAGTGCAAGTGAGATATTCGAAACGTTCTTCGCTAAAACTAATGTATGAGTGTGTCCCGCACATTTTGGACTATGAGCACAGGTGACCGAATGACCGGCACGCGGAGTCGCAAAACGAAGTGCTGCATGTCGCGAACACTGCGGTGGACACCTTACTGCTTAAGTTTACAGGGCAAAGAAGGCCTGCAGAGGGCAACTATTTTAAAGGCCGCATCTTGCCAAGCAAACACGGCTGCGGAGCGGAGTCTGCTAGCGGCCGGCATGCGTGGCTTTTTTCATGGCCTTTAATTTTGGTAGAGCTGTCGTGAGCACCGCTATCTTCATTCGCAGAAAAATTCGTAGAACTTTTCGAATTTATCAAATCGTTATCTCACAAGTACGGAAGCTTGAAGCCAAAAGGCCACTTCTTTACGGAGACACGATTCCCTCTGACTGCGTAAGTACAAGATCGCTTTTGGAAGCGAGTAGTCCCACCTCCTAGAAAACATCCTTCGGAAGCATGGCTAAAGTCAGTGTTTCAGTGAAAAAGAATATCCTACACTAAAGAGTATCAAGATTGAAAATTTTACATTAGAGATGAGCCATTCACGAAAAGATGTTATTATACGGAGGCGATCACTTAGAGCTGAGCATTCTTAAACATGAGTGGTGGAGACATTCCAGAACTCTGGTGATTGCCGCGTTCGCAAACCTGAGCACACTGTGATGATATTCCGCGTTTCTTGAACCAGTCACTATTAATCACCATTATTTTGACACTACTGTAACACTCTGCTGCAAGAAGACAAATTCATCTGCCGCAATATTTTGCTGGTTTTATTAATTTATTGATTTGCGGTGTGCTTCTATTTGAATTCTAATAAACCTTGTGTATAAAATATAAAGTTGAACACCGTAGCCTCCTGATGTGTTTATGCAATGGATCAGGTTATATTGTTTCCCCTTCCCTTTGAATATGTAGCTAGCGACTCAGCAAACCTTAATCTTTAAGACAAAAAGATGTTAATCGCAAATTTACGTCAATGAATATATTTGCAGGTTGTAAAACCTTCTCACAGAAGTTAGGGAGACCCCAAATATTGTTTCAGGAATGCGGCACAAGGAACTGAAAAGGGCGTTAATGTAATACAGCCGATGAAGGCATTAACTATTGCCAGAGAAGCAAGGAAATTATTTAGGATAATAAACAAACAAAACACGAACCTAAATGCAAGCCGAAGCAAAAATTTATTACGCACGAAATGCCAAGTGCGGACACTTAACGCAAGTATAATTAATGTACGCCCTGCACCTAGAACAAACGTATCTACAGCGTGCATGCCGTCAAAACCTCCGGCTCTTGAGCACACAGTCCAACTGCAGAAAACGTAAATTTTAGTACAGTGCTTTCCGTCTACGGCTACTTGTTGTCTGAAGTGTTGGGACGGACATCCCGTTCGCTGTGCTCCGGCATGTCGCTGATATCCAGGCCCTCATACAGTGCGGACCGCGGGCAGAAGGTCTTCAGCAGTGTAGGCACGAAATCAGACATGCATGTAAGAGTAGAGCATAACTGCAAAAGTAACTGAAAACTTAAGTTCATCCTGAGATGGTTCCCGTGTGATGTATGGCAGACTCGTGCTGCCAAAGACAAAGAGCCGGTCACCGACCCCTCATGAGCACAGGCGCCTCCGCGCGCAACAAACCGGCTGAGCCGCGTTGAGCACGCTTAAGCGCTAAGTCTCAGAGCTGTGCTTCTCCAGTTTTCTGAAATAGGTCTTCTGAATGGCAGTATTGCCGCTAAACGTGTACAGTTACCCGTTGAAAACAAAGAAGCAACGTTTACGGCGGCCCACGGGAACTGAGACGTTGGCCAGCGTACACACACGAAGCTAATGGTGGAACGCGTGCAGCATCGCTTGCAGTAAACGCCGTCGGGAACGCGAAACTGGCCCTGAGCGTCATTGCGGCCAACCCGTAGGTTCACACTTTCCGCGATTACTGAATTGGACAGGAAGCATCGACACCATGGCTCGCGGCCCATGGGGCGGAAGTACCGTCAGCGCATGGTGTACACGTCTAGGTTGTGTACGTTTTGCGAGAAACTGTCCACCTGCAAGGCGCCAAAGAGAGACAGGCACTTCTTTATATGCATGCATGAAGAGTGGCCGTCACACGACTATGTAACCAGGGCGCATCTTACAGGAGGGCCACAAATGGGCTTCTACCGCACAAGGCGTCAAGTCAACTGTGGTCAAGACCCTCTTCACAAGGATCTCACCCCAGAATAGCCGAGCACCAGGCCAGGGGAAACCATGTACCCATTAGAAAATCAGGGGGATCCCCTTCGGCACTGAAGATAGAGTCCAGTGAATGCGAGGTGGGCGCTATACCACAAGGCCACGCTTCCACATTTTAAGGCGAAAACCTTTAATGGCTCATACTCGTGGCCATGAGCCTGTTCATCCGTCCATTACGCTCTACAGCAAAGCGTTAAAAAAAACAACCTTTTTGCACGATGGGATTCGAACAACCATCCTTCCCTTCCGCCGCTGGGCATGCTAACTACTACGCTACTTCCGCCTTTTGTGTGTTGTGTAGTGTTGTGTTTCATGGCACATACGCAAAGTATAGGAAAAGTCTTTTGTTGAATATTATAGAAATGCAAGAATAATCCTTGCTCTAGCGGCCCTCAAAAATTAATATTACCCAGTGACAACATACACAAATTTTATAAATGGCTACAAGTAAAAGCTTTAAAGAGAACCGGATTACCTCAGTAGTCTTCCTAGGCTGCGGAAGGACATCGAAGCTCAGAACCAATCAAACTAAAAGCCTCAGCTTTCTTCTCAGGATTGAGAAATTGGCTGAGGTGTACTAAATTTCAAACAAACCAGTGGGTAAAAATTTAGAGTCTCTTGAGAAATCTTGTTTCGTTAGGAAAGCTAAAAATACATGATATATTAATAATTGCATCATCTCCTAAAAGCATTGCGGGATGAAAAGGAATGCATTTATTATAAAATTCAGTAAAATACGTCTTTCTTATTTCTTCCAGTTCCACACAAGAGAATAAAATGTGGTTAACCGTGAGTTCATCTCCACATTGTTGGCAAACTGGTTTCTCTTGTTTTGTTAGTAGGACGTTGTGCGTAAGGTGCGTGTGGCCTGTTCGGAGATGGCATAAGATCACTTCCTTGAAACGTTCTTGGTGCACACACGTCTTAAATTCACCTAAAACTGGTTTTACCAAGTGTAGTTTATTTTTGACCTCATTGTTCCAAGCCGACTGCCATTTTTTTCTTAGTTTCCTTGCTGCTAATTTCATGCAATCATTAAACGGCATATTTACTTTCATAATTTCCTTGCCACGAGCTTTACCAGCACACACATCTGCTCTCTCATTGCCTTTTATTCCCACATGACTCGGGACCCAGCACAGCTTTATATTTTGTCCTTCAGCTGTGGCTGTTATTATGTTGTGTATGATGTCACCGAGCAGAGGGGAGCTTGCATTTTTAGAATGGAGAGCTCTAAGTACACTTAAGGAGTCTGTGTAAATAACAGCATTTTTGAGGTTCTCAGTATTTTTTCTATGGTCATCCATACTGCGTAGCACTCCGCGTTGAAGATGGAGGAACACTGTGGTAGTCTTACTATTTGCTCCGAATTTCCTCGCACCACTGCGCTTCCTACGCAACTATCTGTTTTTGATCCATCAGTATAAAATTCTGTAAAACTACTGTATTTTTCATCAAGGGCACGGAATTCTTGTAATATATGTTGCTGTGGAGTTCGCTTTTTACGGAATTGTGCAAGAGTGCGGTCACAGATTACAGGAAAATTGAACCATGGAGGCAGTGGACCACGTTTTCGAGCAACGCCAGGTAATGCATCCATTACGCCGAGGTTTTTGCACATATCTTCAAAACACAGGAGAAGTGGCCTTATAGCTAATGGTTTGTTGTTAAATAGTGCTTTAGATGGGCACTTTGTGACTATTTGGTGACAGATATGTTTAGGTAGTGAACGGATTTTTGAAACGTACGAGAAAGTGAGCATGGTTCTTCTCTCTGTAAGCGACGGCTCGTTGGCTTCCACATAAAGACTGTTTATCGGTGACGTCCTGTATGCACCGGTGGAAAGACGCAAGCCTAAATTGTGTACTGGGTCTAGCCGTTTAAGGCACGATTGCCTCGCTGATACATAAACTATGCATCCGTAATCTAATGTAGAACGTACTACAGAGCGATGAATCCGTAAAAGACAAGTCCTACCGGAACCCCAATGTTTTCGTGAAAGTACATTTAGTATATACAGAGATTTAGAAGCTTTCTTTTTGAGTATGTTTATGTGTGGTAGGAATGTGAGCTTTTTATCATAAGTCATTCCAAGAAATTTGTGCTCATCTTTAATCAGTAGTGGGACTTCATTTAAATACAAGGAGGGATCAGTGTGCAGTCCTCTTCTAAGCAAAAAAAGAACAGCTACTGACTTTTGCGTGGAAAACTTGAAACCGTTTCTGTCTGCCCATGTTGTTAGTCTATTTACTGTCATCTGTATTTGCCTCTCACACGATGTAATGCTAGAGGATGTGCGAGCCATCTGGAGATCGTCGACGTAGACAGAATACATGATAGACTTTGGGACTATTTTTACTAGCGAATTCATTTTTACTATAAAAAGCGTGGTGCTTAAAATGCACCCCTGAGGCACGCCGCTCTCTTGAATGAAATTTTTAGAAAGAGTGGCATGCAGGCGTACTAGAAATGAACGGTTGGTCAAAAAGTCACTCAAGCATATTAGCATTCTGCCATGGATTCCGAGGTCTCCAAGGCCCCGCAGTATGCCAAACCTCCATGTGGTGTCATAGGCTTTCTCTAAATCGAAAAATACCGCAAGGCAGTGTTGCTTGTGTATAAGTGCTTCTCGGACTGTGTTCTCTAGTCGGACTAGATCGTCGGTTGTAGAGCACGCCTTTTTAAGCCCACACTGATGGATGTCAAGACGATCACAAGATTGTAATATAAACATTAATCTAATGTTAAGGACGCTTTCGAAAGATTTGGCAAGTACGCTTGTTAGGGCTATAGGTTGTAATTGCCAGGGGAGGTAGGCACTTTTCCCGGCTTCAACAGCGGTACAATTATGGCTTTTTTCCATGCCTCTGGAATCTCTCCTGATAACCATATTTTGTTAAAAAAATTCAGAAGCGAGTCTACAGCATGTTCGGACAAGTGGGCAAGCATTTCGTAATGGACTTCATCTGGTCCTGGTGCAGTTTGTTTACCCGAAGAAAGTACACTGTCAATTTCTTGTAGTGTAAATGGGATAATATATGCTTCGTGTGCACTGCCCTTTATCGCCAGTCTTTCTTTTTCGGCGGTGTCTTTATATTTTTAAAATGATACTGTATAGTTAGAGGAACTAGATACAGTGGAAAAATGTTCGCCTAATATGTCTGCATGTTTTTTTATATTTGTCTGTACACCAGGGGCGGTCAGAAGAGGAACTGTGAATGGAGAGTAGCGACCATCCATTTTGTGTACTGCCTCCCATATTTTTTTCGAAGAGACTTGGCTGTTTATCGAGGAAGTGAAACGCTGCCAGGATGAGTTTTCGGCATTTCGACCTATGTACCGCGTTTTTGCTCTTGCTTTTTTAAAGTTTATAAGGTTCTCCTGTGTGGAATATCGGCGAAATATACCCCAAGCTTTATTTTGTTGTTTTTTTCCTTCTTTGCAATCTCGTGTCCACCACATTTCTTGGTTGCGTTGTACTATTCCTGAAGATTGGGGGATAGCCAAGCGTGCGGCAGTAAGAATGCAATTTGTGAACTTTTCATTTATTTCATTTACATTAAGATTTTCTAACGTAATATTTACTAATCTGGCTGCTGTTCTAAACAGCTGCCAGTCTGCTAAATTGAGCTTCCAACACCGTGGTTTTGTCTGGGTGACTGATGGTGGGGATGACAGGCAGATTTTAACAGGGAGGTGATCGTTTCCGTACGGGTTGTCTGAGACATCCCATTTAAAATCGTTAAAAACTGAAGGAGAGCTAAAAGACAAATCTAAAACACTCATTTTTCCTGAACTAGGGGAGCAATAAGTAGGTTTACCGGTGTTCAATAAACAAATATTGTTGAATAGTATAAAATCCTCAATAACCTGACCTCTACTATCGGTTTTCTTACTGCCCCAGAAACAAGAGTGTGCATTAAAATCGCCAACTATCAAGTATGGCTCCGGTAACTTGTAAAAGGCTCTCTAATTCATGCTGTCTTACTTCGAGATGTGGTTGAAGATATACGCTACAAATTGTAATGGTTTTGTAACCAACCACGGTGGCTGCTAGGGCTTCGAACCTAGTTTTGAGTTTGATCTCGCTAGCTGCTACGCCAGGTTGCACAATGATTCCTACGCCTCTCGAGAGTCTCCTCGCCCCCTCTCGGTCACGGCGGAAGACAGTATACTTCTCTAGCACCTTTGTGTGCTGAGGGCCTAGATTGGTTTCGTGCACACATAAAGCAATAGGAAAAACTGTGTTTGAAATGTCTTTTATGTCGTTATAGTTATTTACGAGACCTCTGCAGTTTCAGTGTATTATGAAAGCCATCTTAATGTTGTGTGCGTGTGTGCAGATAAACTTAGATTAACTTTGATTTGGCCCCTTGACACGGAGCCTCACATTTTTTTGATCGATCCAAAGACCTCTGCCGTCCGTCCGATGTGGACGGCACGGGGCTGCCCTGGGTCGTGCCCATCGCCTCAGCAGAGGCGCTGTACGACCGTGCAGGATGCACGCTGACTTTTGAGTTAGACCACGACCTGTGGGAAGAGGTCTTGAGGCCCGCTGACCCGGGGGTCTGCGCAGCCTGCTTTGGGGTTGGCGGAGTAGTATCAGCTACTCCACCAGGGGGCGCGGATGGTCCTGCCATAGGCCCACTGCGTGCGGCCTGGACAGGTGCCAAAGCCTGGTGTGATGCGCCGCGCCCACGCACCACATCGGCGAAGGTTGTTTTCGCAGTGAAGGAGAATCGGTTTGTTTCGGCGTATCGCCTTCTCGCTTCCTTGAAAGAAATGTTTTGAGTGGTTTTCAGAGTAATTATTTCTTTTTCTTTTTTCCAGGACGGACAAGCCCTGGAGTATGCAGCATGGTCTCCCTCACAATTTGTGCACCGCGCGGCAGCAACACATTCATCTGACTGGTGGTCCTTCGAGGAGTATTTCGCGCACGTTTTGCGGCCGCGACAACTCTGAGCCGTGGCCGAACCTCTGGCAATTGAAACATATGTGTGGGTTGGGTATATATAGCCTTACATTTATTTTCAGGTACCCGACTTCAAAGCTTTCAGATAGTGTGCTGGCGTTGAAAGTGAGGTTCATGTGTTTCGTATCTATTTCCTTGTTATCCTTCCGGATCTTTATCCGCTGAACATTTATGACATCTTGGTCGGCAAGGCCTTCAAGAATTTCTTTTTCAGAGAGGTGAACAAAATCAATTTCTGATATGACGCCTCGGACTGTCTTCAAAGATCGGTGTGACGTGTTGGAGACAGAAATCTCCCTATCGATACAATGTTTGCAAGTTTCGAGTGCTGGACAGTTTCACGTATTTCGAGCAGTAAGTCGCCACTAGCCATTTTTGATACCTTGTACCCAAACCCCAAGGTATCTGTCAGGCACTTTGCTACCAAGGATGGGGAAATCAGTCTTGCTTGTTGTTCTTCAGCTTTGCTGTGAATGACATGAAATTTTGGGAATGACACTTTTTTTTCGAAAAAATCGTCATCATTACGCCCTCTTTTTAGAGAGCGATCAGGTTGGGAATGGAGGGGAGCCATAAAAAAATTGTTTTTCAGCCACGGTGCCAGCCACCCACCACGGAGCCCAACAAGGGGACGGGACAGCAACTTGCACGCAAGTCCTGCCCACGCCAGCTGTACACCTCAACTATAACCAAATATGACGAAACCCAGAGTAGTTCGCCACACAAGGTTAACCCTAGCCGCCCATGAAGAAATGAAAAAAAGACGAAACGACGAGGAGACAGGACAGTAGTCAGAAAGAAGGCAGGAAAGTAAAAGATGTAGAGGAGGACAGAGAAAGGCGACTGCCGATTTCCCCCGGTTGGGTCAGGCCGGAGGTGCCGTCTAGAGGAAGCTGGGGCCAAAGTGGTGTGTTGCCTCTGCCGAGGGGCCTTAAAGGTCCAAACGCTAGGCATCGGCTCAACCACCAGGATCCCCGTTTCCCCGGACACGGCGATGCCACGCACGGCGAGGCGCGGGTGCTCGGGTCCGTGGTGATGCACTGTTCACCATCATCCCCTGCGGGGATGTCCCCTCGGATGCTCGGGAACCCGTGGTGTCGACACTCACCAACGCCTGCAAGTTGCAGACGCCTTCCTGCGGTGAACTTCGTGCCTTTTGTTTCTTTATTGTATGGAGATTTCGACGACAAAGATTTCGACGACCGGGGTGATTCGGCGTGGCGGTCCATAATGCCGCTCTTCAAGAGACTAAATAGTCGCAGCAGCATATATAGATCGTATGGCAGAAAATCGGTTTTCTCCACAGGCAAAAAGCGGATACTATGGAGTGTGAAGTCATTGTGCTTCTTAGTTGTTTATTGTAAAATATCCCAGGAGATTATAGCATCAATGCACAGAAAAAAAACATTGGCCAATTGCCTCTGGTGTATTGCACTGGCGGCAATTCACCGTCCATGGCGTAAGCATCTCCTCAGCATGAAGCCATGAATTGAGAGGCAGCATGAATGTATGCAATTTAAAGAAGAATGTTTTTGCGGCGGAAGAAATGCACATTCGGCTAACACGTTTTAAAACACTGGCATCAAGAAACTCTAGAAAAGGTTGCCGATACAACGGTCCAGGGAACAAATACTCTGTAAGTGCCGAGTCATCTGCCTTGAGGAGAGTCTATACAGGTAGTTTAAATAAAAGCGCACAGTGAGCAAATTGTAGGTGTCAGCACCTTTATTAAGGTGTCCTCATACAGGCCTTAACGAGTGTGTCTCGTCGGTGCGAATAGTAAATGGAATTCAGCACTGAGACGCGTAATAAGCAAAGCTACTAAAAAGGGTTCGTTGACGATTTCAAAAAGAAAAAAAACGCGAAACAAACTGATGCACGATTAAGTGAACAAGGCCGGTTCCACCAGACTCTAGAGAAAGAAATAGGTTATCGCGACGCATGGGTTCCCATTGGGAACGCCATACGAATGTAGCAAGTATTGTGTGCATCACCTGCACTTTCTTCATCGCAAAGTGGAGAAACCTGCAACACATACTAAAGCTTTGCAAATAAAATGTTGCAGACTTGAGCCCGAGCAAACACTGACAGTTCCCTACGCATTTAAGCCTGGGTTTGTCGCCTCATAGAGTCTATCTGTGAATGCCAGTGGGCGCCACTGTTGCGAATTTCGTGAAGAGGAACCCTCGGTACTGAAGGGTCCCGGAGTCTTAGCTTATGCCACCATAATGAGTTGGCGTTTTACTCTAATGGCCCAACCAAAACCCCTTAAATTTATCTAGATTAAAAGCCGCACTGATGCCTCGCAAAACTGTTCAGTCAAAGGCAATTTCCAAAGCACGCTCCTTTTGTCAGAACTAACAAAATAGGGCGACATCATCTGCATAGGCTAAATTCTTAATTTCACACTGCGCAAGGGAGAAACCACGGATAGATGTGCAGTTAATAAAACTGAGGCAAAGGGGTTCAAGATATAAGGCAAACAACAAAGGCGAGATACCCGCTAGGTGGCGCCGCCCTATTTAGCTGGCTGCCTATCGTGCTCCGCTTTCACCTGCCCCTGGCCTTGTCCAGGGCTTCGCCCGCCCCTGGATTTCCTCTCCATCGTTTCCGGAAGGCTTCCGAAGCACGTGGATACCATCGGCATCACGGCCCGCTGCCGGGCTGGCCCTCCAAGCGCCTCCAAAAGTCTGAAGCGGCGCGGTGCCTCGCTAACCCTAACGCGCCGCGCCTGCACCTCTGCAATGCAGCGTCTGACGAAGCCCCTGCAGCCCAGACCCACTGATGCCGCCACCGCGGGGCCAACTCCAACCGCCCACGCCAACGCGCAAAATCCTGTCGCAACCAACACTGTGAGCGACGCTGGGAGCTCCGGATCGACGGCCGCGGCGCAGCCGGCAGCATTCACTGCTAGCCAACTCCACGCTCTAAGGGACGCCAACACCTTTGGGCCCATAGACGCGTCGCAGCCGCCTGCGTTCATCGACGCCGCCGGTGCCGCCGCGCCTACACCAGCCACATTACCCGCTGACACCAAGACCTGCAGCCCGGCACCAGCGTCGCAGATTGCGCCTCAGGCTGACGATTCGTCGGCAGACATGGACTTCATGGCGTCCCCGGTAGACGACACTCCATCCCCGGAAGTCGGCTGTAGCACCATTGGTGCCAGCCGTAAGCCTGCTTCCGCCACCCGACCCCACTCCGAGCTCATCACTGTTGGCATACAACTCCATCCTGGTACTCTCAATCCCAAGCTGCCTCTCTACGACGTGCTCGCCGCAGTCACCTCCGCTGCACAACTTTCCTCCAAGACCAGTGCAGACATCACCCTTCAGGCCAAGCCAGCCCAAAGCCTTCTGTTTTTAAAAACTCATTCTCCTCTCACCGCCCGCCTCCTACTTTCTATCACGCACCTTCACCTTCACGGTAAGCCTGTCAGCATCAAAACTTATTCCCCCCATCCTCCCATCTCATGCCTCGGCGTCATCCATAACGCCGGTGGCCACTTCACTCCTGATGAGCTCATGCATGATCTAGAATCTTTCAAAACAGATATTCTCGCTGCTCGCATGATGGAATCCATTCAATCAGTGCTCATAACGTTCGCTGGTACCGTCATCCCCCACTTTGTATATTTCAAACGCGTTGCCTTCCGGTGCCGTCCTCATAAACCTAAGCCTCCCACCTGCACCCGTTGTCTCACTCTAGGCCACCGCGCCCACCAATGCTCCCAGCACCGCGTTCCGGCAAAGTGCCGTCGCTGGGCTGCTCCTCTACCCACTGACCCTTCCGCTCAAATGTGTACCCAGCCCTGGTGCGTTCATTGCCAGGTGAACACCCACCCGTCTATCGACCCCACTTGCCCCTTCTTCCTTGCTAAACAACGCGAGTGTGCTAAAGCTGCATACCTCCGACGCATAGCTTTGCGCCGGGCCACTCAACCCACCACCCCTCCTCCTCCTCCTCCTCCTCCTCCTCCTGTAATCATGAATATCCATCAGCTCCGATAACGTCACCATCAGGCTCCTTCGCCGCCATAATTGAAGGATCATCGGTGCCAGCGTCCCTCTCTTCCACTACACCACCCTCTCCATCCTTGACTGACGCGAGCCGCTCCTTCGACCTCCTGCTCGCAATGCTGGAACGCCAGCAGCTAGAGCAGCAGCGCATTTCCCACGATCTACAACAGTAGATACATGCCTTGACACAAAGCCTCCGGACAACCACCTCCTCTCTTACCTCCCAGCTTAGCAAGCTAAATGAGCACATTGCCAAGTTCCCACTCCCTCCTCCAGCGCCCAGGTCGCCCCTTTGGCTGACCTTGTCGAAACCACCACACAGGCACATCACACTCGCTTGGTTCAGCTGGAAACTTCGGTTCTCCAGATTCTTACCGCCCTCCAAGCACAATCAAAGCAATTGGAATCTTTCACATCTATGCTCCAATTCGTCCATGAGTCACTGCCCCCGGCAAAAAAGAAGGAACGCGTACCATTGCTTCCCTCTCCACTCTCATAATGGCGTTTGGCGAGGACCTCGAAATTGTGCAGTGGAACTGCCGAAATCTTTGCCACAATAAGACCCCCCCTCCACCAGTATCTACACAGCCGCCCCTCTCTGCCTCATTTTCTCCTTTTCCAGGAGACCCGGACGGCCCGCAATGTCCCAGGCTACCGCGCCTACCATGCCACTACGGCCACACCACTTGCGTCTATTTATGTACGCAGTGACGTGCTCGTAGAGCAAATTGACATCCCCTCCACCCTCCTGAAATATTTAGTTTGTGTGGTTTATTACCACCACCCTTCTTCCCGCATCTCACTCGTCCTTTTGTCTTTTTACAACCCCCCTGTCACTTCCTGTTAATTCTCTGCTTTGGGCAAATTCCTTCACTCTCTTCCTTCTACCTCCCATTTCCTCTTTGGTGGTGACATTAATGCCCCTCACACACTCTGGGGCTACACACAAACCCTCAAACCCGGCCGCCTCCTGCAATTTCTGGCCCAGGAACGCCACCTCACCCTTCTTAATACTCCTGGCTCTACTAATCGAGCGGGCATTGCCTCACAACGCCCCACGACACCCGACCTCACTTTCTCTCGGGGTTCACTTTCCTTTCACTGGCAGGTGACAGCCGAAACTCTACTAAGTGACCACTTTCTCATCCATATCACCACCTCTCTTTCCCACATCCCTCGCTGTCATCTGGTTATTCACACTGACTGGCATGCTTTTCGCACTAATCTCGCCTCCGACTCCTTTCAATCCTACGACGACTGCACGTCGCGCATCTCTGCAGCGCTCACGTCCAGTAGCCGTCGCGTTCGCTCTCGTTACCCAATCCAAGACCCAGATCCTCGCCTTATCCGTTTATGGCGTCGCCGTAAACGTCTTCAACGCTCCTTTCGCTTCCAACCACACAATGCCCAACTTTCCTCCCGGATCACTGCTCTGCGGTCTGAGATCGTCGCCCACTGCGCCTCCCTCCAGCACTCTCGTTGGAGTGCTCTTTGTGATGGCCTTGATTCTGCATTGCACTCGCGATCCGCATGGTCTCTCTTTAAATCCCTCCTTGGCACTAAACCTGCCCTTGCTCCCACTCTAGCTAAAACCCTCACTCAGGGAACTCCCTCCAAAGTTTTTGATCCACTCGCCTCTCTCTACCTCCCGCCCCCTCTGGCACCCTCCCACCCGGTGTACTCAGGTGGACCTAACCCCGATCTGGACCAATGCTTCACTCTCCGGGAGCTCGAATCTGCTCTGGCTGCTAATGCTACACGCTCGGCTCCCGGTGAGGATGCCATTACATGCACCACACTTCGTAACCTTCCTGACTGCGCCAAAGAATTCCTCCTTCAAACCTACAATGAGGCCTGGGAGAGCGGCTGCTTGCCGAGCTCCTGGACATCCTCCCTTATTTATATGATTCCAAAGCCGGGCAAACCTCCATCTCTCTCTAACCTCCGCCCAATCTCCCTGACGTCGTGCGTTGGTAAGACCTTTGAGCGAATGGCTCTGACTTGCCTCTCTGATTTTCTTGAGGCACGGGAGTTCTTCCCGCATTCTCTCATTGGCTTCCGACGCCGCGTCTGTGCACAGGACATGTTTCTGATTCTCCAGCAAACGTTCCTGGCCCCTACACCTACTCAAATTTACGCACTTGTGACTGTCGATGTTCGCGAGGCCTTTGACGGTGTTTGTCGCGATCACATCCTTTTTCAACTCGCCTCTTTGGATTGTGGCTCCCGCATGTACTCCTATATCCGCTCATTCCTCTCTAAACGTGTGGCTCGCTTTCGAGTAGATACCCACTTGTCTAACCCACACCACCTCACCCGTGGCACTCCTCAAGGTGCTGTTCTCTCTCCTACCCTTTTCAATCTCGCTATGGCCCCTCTCGCCTCCCAGCTAGCTGAAATTCCCGACCTGCATCATATATTTTATGCCGATGACATCACTCTCTGGTGTTAATCTGGCTCTCCCGGTCACGTACAGGACACCCTGCAACGTGGCCTAGATCTCATCGACTCCTTTCTAGCCACCGCTGGCCTCTCTCCTGCTCCTGAGAAATTCGAGCTTCTCCCTCTCAACAATTCCTCCTACCAGCGCTCACACAACCACTTCGTCTCTCTCCACCTTTCTGGCTCTCCCATTCCTGTCGTCACACAGTGCAAAGTTCTTGGCTTCCCTTCGCATGCGGCTAAGAATGTGCAAGCCCTCCACCGCGCTGTCACCACCTGCCACTCTGTAACTCACCTCCTGCGGCGCGTGGTCACTCGACGCTCAGGTCTCTACGAGGCTCACGCGTGCCGCGTTGCCCACGCGCTGGCCCTCAACAAGGTCTTGTACTTTGCACCCTACGCTTCCTTCACTCAGACTAATCTTAACGCTCTCGAGACTGCCCTTGTGGGCCTCTACAAGGCAGCTCTCAACCTCCCTATCACTACCTCTACCACTAAACTCTTTGCCACAGGCCTCGTCCATACTCTTCGTTCTCTTCTCAGTCTCCATCGTCGCTCGCAGCTTGCCCGGCTTTCCCTTACCCGTCAGGGTCAGTGCTTATTGACTCAAGCGGGTATCTCGCCCATTCCAATATCCCCGTTTACCTCTCCTATTCCCACCCTCGCTCCCAATCTTCGTATCCTTCCCCTCCCGACCAACATGTCCCCCGTCCTGCACGCCGGACGACGTCATGCGGCCGCACAGCACCATTCCCCTCTCTTTGATACCCAGGGTGTAGCTTACACGGATGCCTCCTTCGTGGCTCCTCGAGGTTCCTGCGGCTACGCCCTGTACCATCCACACCTCCCTGCTCCTGAAACCCACACCAGCGGGCCGTATCTACACCCTCCAGACGCATTGTCCCTCGAGGTCCTCGCCATTGAGCATGCCCTCCAGTCATTTGCCCTCCTTCCCTCTCTCCAAGAGTACACAGTCTATTCAGACTCACAAGCCGCTATACACCACATACAGAAACGCACCCTGACCCCTTCTCTCCAACAGGAGGTCGAACGAGCGGTCTCCGCACTGCAGCCTTCCATCGTTTTCCTCCGCTGGGTCCCTGGGCATTCAGGGATTGACGGCAATAAGCTGGCCCATGAGCTCGCCCACGACACACTTTTCCGGGCACCGTTGATCCCCTGGCCCAAGCCCTCGGAGGACGGTGAGAGACTCACCCTTCGCCGCACCATAAAAGAGGTCTACTTTGAACTCCGCCTCGACAAACGCCTTTAACCTCCCCCTCATCCATCACTCACGGTGCCGCAGTCTCGCCTTCTTCGGCACATTCAGATGAATGCAGTTATCACCCCGTCCCGCCTCTTCCTCTATCGCTATCGATCGGACCCTTCCTGTCCCAACTGCCCCTGTATCTATGCGGACATGGCCCATTGCCTCTTCTATTGCCCGGCTGCTCAGCAGTCGGGTTCCTTCCCCCCACCCTTTCTTTCCATCACCACCTGGCTCGACTGGCTTGGCGTTGAAGGGGAAGAACAGCGGCTTCTGGTCGCCCAGGCGGTCGACATGCTCCGCCAATAAATTACGGTCGAATAAAAGTCTTTTACTACTACTACTACTACAAAGGCGATATTGAAGAGCCTTGGCGAAGAGATAATTTCAATGGAATAGGTTTGGGAAGCTCTTGGTAAACAATAACCCTGGTATAGAACTCACAGCATAGTCTTATGTCCCTGAGCAAAACATCTCCAATATTTTCATGCTCTAAGACCGCAAAAAAGAAATCATGACGAAGTTTATGAAAGGCCTTGGCAAGGTCAATCTGAATTATAGCTACTTGCCCGATCTCATTTGATAATGTCTCCACTAATGAACGTGCAATATGAATTTGGGTTTGGATGTTGCGGCCTCTGATACCACAGACCTGAAGAGTGCTTATTAAGTGTGCGTCAACTAGCTGCAGACGACTGCAAAAAACATTTACAAAAAGTTTGTAATCTACATTAAACAGGGCGATTGGACGATATCCCTCAACTGTTTTCAACTGCTTTCAATCTGTGCTTGTTGGAATTAATATAGCATGCCCAGATTATAAAGTGGGCGACAAAACACGAACATCGTAAGAAGCCTGGAAAACCTGCATCAAGACAGGCGCTAGGCGAGTGAAAATGTTTTACAGAAATCGCTACTAATGCCATCTGGCCCAAGAGATTTCTGTGCCGCCAGGTCAGAAATGGAACATCATTTTCGTTCACAGTGATAGGCCCCTCCACTACAGCACCCTCCTCATCGTCAAGTCGGGGCAAGGATTCGAATAAGTGACCATAATCTGATCTTCCATTTATGCCCGCACAACCACCAAACAGCTTCCGATAATAATGAAAGAAATCCTGAATAATTCCAGAACCATCGCTGTATGCGCAACCACCATACTGAATTTCCAATACTTCTTTAGCTATAGCCGTCTGCCTTTGATCAATGAGGTCCCGACGAGATTGTTGCTCTTCCAGAAATCAACGGGCCTTAAATCTTACCAAGGCCCCTTTGTATTCCTCGGTTTCAATATGCTGAAGCTCCGCTTTTAAGGTAGTGATATCTTCTACATAAGCACCTGGGCTTATCCTCTCTAACTCCTGTAGCTCAACCAAAGTACGCGCGAGCTCTCAAAGGTGATGTCTCTTCAAAAACGCGATTCCTGCTGAGGCTTCAATAGCAATTTTTTTCTGATTCTTGTTTAAATAAGTCCCATTTTTGCAAAACCGAAAGATCACCGCGTGTCTACGTGTCGTTCAAGCAAGTAGATACATCACGTTTGAAGATTTCATCTGAACGCAGGCAGCTATTCAACTTCCACAGCTCCCATCGAGGATGGAGTATTTGCCGACTTTAACCCCGTTTCTGAAGAGGCACCATGCAGTGATCACTGAAGAATGTGGGCCCCACCCAGTAACCAAAAACGCTGGATAACATGTCTGCTGAAACGCAAATCCTGTCAAGACGAGCACTAGAGCAGCACTGAATATGAGGGAACTGAATGTTATATCCCTTACCTTGCCCAAAATCGACCAGGCTGTATTCTCATGCCGAATTAGTAAGTAAAGCAGCACTAGGGTCGGATCGCTTACCTAACACTGCTCAGTCTTCATCCCTTCAAACACAATTGAAATCACCCAGCAGCATAATTTTACGATCCGTGGACAAATAGTCGACTAGTGACCGCAAGAATAGTCTTCAATTACGCTGCTTTAACGGGGCATAAGCACAAACAATTCTCCACTGTAGACTCGAAATTGCGACGTCACAGTAGAGAAGTCGCCCGCCATTATCTGTGCTATACGACACGGCATTTATCCCCACTGTGTTGACCAGGAATAGCATGCACCCGCCTGATAAGCCTCTCGAGTGACTAACAATAACATTGAATTCTGACAAAAAGTGTCAGCAGCAGCTTCACTCTCCTCATCAGAGGAAGGCTTGGTGTCCTGGATTGCTGCCACACTCACGCCTTCTGCTCATCGCCATCGACACACACCTCATCATCTGCAGGATGCTTCATAGGTGAGCTGTTGTGCATCGCTTCTTCTGTGACAGCCAAGGCTTCAGCCCATGAAGCCAAGTGGATCACTCGCAACCGCACTGACCGCCGGCGGGGCACCGAACACAATAGAAGCTGACACTTCAGGCGACACACTGCTGCACTCCGCCGACGGAGGGGCATCGCCAGCGCAGAAGGCATGTCGCACATTCACTGGCTGACGCGCGTCCCCTGACTCTACAGCAGGGGTGCTCTGCTCTCGTGATCGCTGGGTGACAGGGGGCTCCTGAGCAGCAAGCACAGGACTGAAAGTTGCAGGCCCGGGCAGACCCGGATCCGGTCCGGGTCCGGGACTTCCTGCCGACGCACATGTAGTTCTCCTTGTCTAGGACGCTGGAGAGTGCGGAAATGCGTCGAATCAGACGGATGCCTCCCAAACGCCCTCCAGCGTCCTCAGCATTGGAGATTCACAAAGAAATGTGTACTTAACATCTTGACCGCAAATGAGGTCCTCAATGTGCCACCTGAATTTTTTCGTGTAGAATTGAAAACCATGGATGGCGCTGCAGGCTTCGTTGTCATCACTGCGTTCACAGAGGTAAATGCCTCTGCCGTACGCGGAAACAGTGAACCGTACCTAAGAAAAGGCATGTCGTCAGGGGAGGCGAGCTGGGGGGGGGGGGCTTCGCTTGCACCGGTTGCAGAATTATGGATTCTGAGTTCTAGGTCCTGAATATCCATGAGACATTGGTTGCTTCAGTCCTCACCTATGTCCAACGAAAAGAACTTGCTCACGGTCGTGACAGCCGTGTGGCTCATGGGGCGTGATCCACCTTCGAGGCGCACTTTGCACATTTTGCTGACCGATTTGAGCGTTATAGACAGCTGCGCAGCACTGATGATGAAAGCGATGGCACATAACCAGGATGAGGGATGGGTTTCGTGCGGGGTTCGCAATGCGCTGGGCATGCAGTTCTTTGCTTGCGTGTCATTGATGTCGATAGAAAGTCGGACTGCCGCTGAGTTTTCAGATCTCGTCCCCACTAAACTCTAATTGCAATATCTTCGTTTAGATATTCTGGTGACTTTACTCGTCACGAAAATTATCATTAATTTACTCAGATGTCAGCGCTCAGCAAAGAGCGCCAAAGGCCTTGATTTTTTCCTGGCACCCCCTACTACTCTTTTCCCTTTATACTGGTTGCAACTTCGGGCCAGAACAAAATAATGCTAAGATAAAATCGCTGCCCAAAATTATACAAAAACACTAAACTCCAGTTGGCGTCCAAGAAGCTCAATGTGCTTAATTGGATGATCAAATAATTGATGAAAGCTTTGAGGATATAACCTAGCCGCACGTGTAGTATATTTTTTATGTCCTTGAAGTTGTTGCACGGCCGCTTGATGCGGGTCTGTAGTGGCTACGCAGACTTTGAAAGGTGACGGCAAGCATAAGGAGCAGATACCATTGGTACGAAGCACGAAGAATAGGCAGTTTTATTGTCACGTATTACGTAGAGAGTTCGCGTGCCCAAAACGTGAGAAGTCTACATAGCCTACGCACATGTCGTTAAAAATTTCTTATATACACCTACGCGACGCACGCAGGTGGATGGATGGATGGACACGACTGAACCCTTTAAATCGGGTGGTGGCTCAAGTTACCTAGCCAAGACTTATGAAATTTTACTCTTCTTTTGATCTTAGCCACCAATCAGATAACCTTCACTTGGTTACTTCTAGCCTCTTAAAATCTCCTTTCTCTTCACTGTCCTTAAACCCAAATGCCTTGCATAAATAAGCTCCGCTGCTTTACACTGTAGAGGGAAGCCCTTTACAGAAAAGTATCAATTGTTCAGCCGTTTCCTCCTCCTCTTCGCACGCACCGCAAAACGTATCTATCTCGTGGTACCTGACTCTATACGTTTTAATCCGGAAAACTGTTCTGCTGTCTTATATATTAAGGAGCCTAAATTAAATTTTAAAGGAAAGAGGTGGGAGGAATACAATGTGGATTAACCGAAGAATAAAGAAGAGGAAAAAGAAGCATTCGGTGTGGTGAAGGGAGATGATTGGTGGAGAAGCATTCGGTGAGGTGGAGAGAGATGATTGGTGGAGAAGATAAGACGACGACAAGGCTTACGTGGACTAACACCGATGCTATAAAATGGCGAGTGAGAGAGAAGCACAGGGGGGAACAGCAGAGAAGAGGAGGCTCCGGCGGATCAGGGACACTTTGGCTGGAAGAGAGCGACACCGGCTACTGCTCCAGTGAGCTCGTGCTCTACGGCACCGCATCGTGGACTTCCTGCCGTGCCTGAGCCCGTTCCGGGGAGTCAACGGAGGACGCTACCACCTGCTACGGCCAGGGGTGTCTCCAGCGCTGTTGCTACCCATCCGGGTGGTGCCCCCAACGCCTACAACACCGGCATCACCTCCACGGGCGCTTGGACCTGGAGCTTATACGACGCAGCCAGCGACGCCACCGGCGACGCCAGCCCAAGCACGTCGAACGCCGCCTCGACGCCGGCTACGGGATACATACAACGCCGCAGCCGCACCGAACCAACCGTGAGCACGAACGCCGACCACTAATAGTAGAACGCTAGTAGTAGATGCTGATAGCAGTGTGCCCGGGTCGTGTGTATTTATAGTATTTGTGTTAGTTTTGTATTCTAGTGTGTGTGTTATGTAGGGTGTATTAAATGTGCGTTTGTGTGGGTACACCCGTCACCTAGCCAATTCTTTCGGTCCGAGTGTTCGCAGGAGAGATCCGTGACAAAGATAACAGCCCCCTCTCTCAAGAGTTTTTCCATAAAACACTGCTCACGTCATCCTCCTCTTCAAGCCATCCAGCCAACCGACTATCTTCTGCGGCGATTCTGAACCCAGCACACACCACATCGCAGATGTCCAGCACACACCAAACGCACACCACTAACACAGCTCACCAAATTGCGTTTTCAGAACACTAACACATCACTGCCACCGTCCGTACAGAGTCCTTAATAAACATGTTCGTGTCCACAACCCACTCCCTTGTATGATCACATAACACCAACAGCTGCAACAAGAACAACAAGATAAATCCCAGAGATACATACCTTATTTACCACAGCAACAAGAACAAAATACATCCCAGAGATACCTAGAGCTATTCAGTTGGCTCTACTCATAAAGTCCGCTCCAACGTTATATTCTGTCTTCATTGAAATTGGGGTTTATTAGTACCTCATACCACCCGCACAGTGTCAATAGCCACTCTTTGAAACGGTTGGTCGATTGTTGGTATCTCACCCAGAGGTACGGGATCAACTCTTCCCTTCGGAACTGTGCGCTGGCACACGTCACATGAACGAACAAAGCGCTTAACGTCACTCTGAACACCCGGCCAAAAGTACTCCTCGGTGATCCTAGACATCGTTTTTTGAACACCCTGGTGTCCGGCCATAATGGCGTCATCTCCTAAGCGTAGCATGGTCTCTCGCATATCTTCCGGTAACACCAGCTGTTTTACCCGCCTTCCTAAACTAAATATGCATTCCCTGTGCATACGACCATTTACCAATTGATATTCGAATGACGTACGACTCTTCTTGCTTTTCACTTTTTCCCCGACCTTTTCGAAGCAGGCCTTCAAGCTCGGGCCATCTTTTTGCCTAATTGCAATTTTGCACGGTGATACGCTCAGGCACATCGTAACGGGAGTAGACACCGGACGCTGCGTTGCTCGGGCTGTCGCTTGAGCTCTTGTCTCCACTGCCGACGAGAAACTGACTGCACCCGTCTGAGCTGTCGCAGGCCTTTCCTCCTTTGAATATTCTTCAACGTCGAGCATCCTCCACTCGGGATCGGGGTCTTCGACGCTTCTTGCACCCGTAATGTTTCCCAAGATGAGATCGTAGATGGGTTGGTCTGCGCATTTTTCCACTACCTGCCCAGTATTATATGGCGTGGACACTAGAATTCTTGCTTCAGGAAGATATCTTATTGTGCTATCTACACGAGTGACGGGGACGCTTCCCCTGTAAGATCCTCGTCCTTCACCAGGCTTCTCCGAACCAAAACTGTGTTGGCTCCGCTGTCTCTAAGCACCAATATAGGACGGTCCCCTATTTGCCCAACCACCACTGGCATTGCTGCTTTCAACTTGGGTGTTCCACTCGCTGCCTAATTTTCCAGCGGCGTTTGCTCTCCTTTCAGCTGCGGAACTTCGGGTGGTGTGCAAAGTTCTATCCTAGAGTCGACAACCCATGCAGCTCGGTCCTGCGTTCTGTATCGGCACTCATCCAGAGTATGACTCCTGTTACAACCTTGACACACAACCTGTGTTTTTTGGGCAGCACTACTAGTCCGACAGTCAGCTGCACGGTGTCCCGCCTTGCAGGAGATAAAACACCTTACTGGCACCTTCGATGCACCGCCATAAGCTCTTGGTTTTTCCGCATCTGTCCCTAGGACCTTTTCGGTTTCCTCCTTTACCTTACTTAAATTTCTTAGCCCTTGAGCGTCGAGGAATTGGTCTGCAGTGTCGGCGAGCTCATCCAATGAACACAACTTTCTTTCAGGAATAGCGCTGGCTTCGAGCTGCAACACGCTAAAAATTGCTCTGTGACCTGCTTCTCACGCACCCATTGAAAACTTTTCTGTGTTTGACATGTTGTCACGTAGTGGTGGCGGCAGTCGAAGCAGCGATGAAGACGGACGAAAGAGTCTTCTAAAAGAAAACTTTATTTCGCTGACTTGCACCTAAAATGGACTGAATCACTCTGCGGCGGCGAATCCACAAGCGTGCTCGGCGGTCGTCGAACAGAATGCCCGCCGCTATCGACCGTGCTTAATTTAAAGCTGATAGCGAACTTTCGAGATAAAGCGTTCAAAGTTACTAAAACATTCCGGAACAACATAGAATCAGCTGTGCCTGGCTGCGGTCAATCGAGATAAATCTAGTCGCGTCTTCGGTTGCAAAGAAAGCGATAAGGTGGTGTGGCGGCAGATTTGAAAACGGACAAACACTGCAAATATTTGCGGCATTACTCCCCTCTCAAAGAAGCATCGACCCGATGCATTAGAACAAATAATGCGACTAGTAAGAGAAAAAAAACGGATCTTGGTCAAATAGTGCATTAAAATGCAGCGGCCTTTAGCGCGCATAATACGGCTTCAGACGGACTACATGGACAACTTCTGGTCGTACGCGGCGTCGCTGGGATGCAGTCATTGCTTGAAGGATGACTTCATAATCCTGTTCACCTAGCCGACGAAGAACCTTTTACGGGGCGAAATAGCGGCGCAAAAGCTTTTCACTCAATCCTCGGCGGCGAATGGGTGTCCGCACCAGACTTGGTCTCCTGACTTGTATTCCACGTTGCGTCTTTGTAGGTTGAAGCGTCTGGCGTCGGACCGCCGCTGATCTTTGATCCGTAATCGGGCAAGCCTTCGAGCTTCTTCTGCGCGTTGAAGGTAGGCGGCGACGTCGACATTCTCTTCTTCTGTAACGTTGGGAAGCATGGCATCTAGCGTGGTCGTGGCCTCCCTGCCATGGACGAGCCTAAAAGGTGACATCTGGGTGGTCTCCAGCACTGCGGTGTTGTAGGCGAAGATGACGTAAGGCAGGATGACATCCCAGGTTTTGTGTTCGGCATCTACATAAATGGCGAACATATCGGCGATGGTTTTGTTGAGGCGCTCAGTCAGTCCGTTGTTCTGCGGATGGTATGCAGTTGTCCTCCGGTGGCTGGTTTGGCTGTAGCGCAGGATAGCTTGCGTTAGTTCCGCCGTCATTGCTGTTCCTCTGTCCGTGATGAGCACATCGGGGGAACCGTGTCGAAGAAGAATGCACTCCACGAAAAATTTGGTGACTTCTGCGGCTGTTCCGTTCTGTAGGGCTTTCGCCTCGGCGTAGCGGGTCAGTTAGTCGGTTGCTATGATGATTTACTTATTTCCAGATGTAGACTTTGGAAAAGGGCCAAGCAAGTCCATGCCGATCTGCTGAAAGGGCCCTGAGGGAGGTTCAATAGGGTTCAGAAATCCTGCTGGTCGTGTGGGAGGAGTCTTTCGTCGCTGACAATCTCGGCAGGTTTTCACATAGTGTGCGACATCGGCAGACAGTCGGGGACAGTAATACTTGTGAATGCGGCGAAGGGTGCGAGTAAACCGGAGATGTCCAGCTGCCGGTTTGTCGTGTGAAGCCTGTAGAACTTCTTCGCAGAGACAAGTAGGTACAACAAGGACGTAGGCTGTTTTGCTCGCTGTAAAATTCTTCTTCACAAGGACCTCATTCTGCACACAGAAGGAAGACAGTCATCGCTTGAATGAAGAGGGGAGTGAAGAAACCTTGCCTTCCAGGTACTCGATGAGGCCTTTTAGGTCGGGGTCCGAGCGCTGCTGCTGAGCAAAAGAGCTGGGGCTGATGGGTCCCAGGAAGGCGTCCTCATCGTCGTCCGGCGGCGGTGCATCTACAGGGGCTCGTGAGAGGCAATCGGCGTCAGAGTGCTTGCGTCCGGACTTGTAATCGACGGTGACGTCAAACTCCTGGAGACGCAGACTCCATCGAGCGAGTCGGCCAGATGGGTCCTTCAAATTGGCAAGCCAGCAGAGCGCGTGGTGGTCGCTGACCACCTTGAACAGTCGTCCGTAAAGGAAGGGGCGGAATTTCGACGTAGCCCAGATGATGGCAAGGCACTCCTTCTCAGCTGTCGAATAGTTAGCCTCGGCCTTGGAAAGAGAACGGCTAGCGTATGCGATGACTTTCTCCAGCCTGTCACTTTTTTGAACGAGGATGGCGCCTAGTCCTACGCTGCTTGCGTCGGTATGAACTTCAGTATCGGCGTTTTCATCAAAATGCGCAAGGATCGTTGGGGACTGTAAACGACGCTGAAGTTCCTTGAAGGCTTGCGGCGCTTCCCTTTCAAACGGCACGTCTGCCTTCGTCAGTTGGGTCAGGGGCTCGGCGATGCGCGAAAAGTTTTTCACAAATTGTCGGTAATATGCGCACAGTCCGAGAAATCTGCGCACTGCTTTCTTATCGGCCGGCGGTGGAAACTATTTAACAGCAGCGGTTTTCTGCGGTTCTGGGCGTACTCCTTCCTTGCTAACGATGTGGCCTAGAAACAGCAGCTCTTCGTAGGCAAAGTGGCATTTCTCTGCTTTCAAGGTTAGGCCAGACGACTTGATTGCGTCTAGTACTGTTTGAAGTCTTTTGAGGTGCTCTTCAAAGTTCGAGGCGAAGACAACGACGTCATCTAAATATACCAGACAAATTTAACACTTCAAGCCTGCCAGCACTGTATCCATTACTCGCTGAAACGTCGCTGGTGCGGAACAAAGACCAAATGGCATCACCTTTAACTCAAACAGCCCATCCGGAGTTATGATCTGTCTTCTCGCGATCTTTTTCGTCGACCTCATTTTGCCAGTAGCCGCTCTTGAGGTCCATCGATGAGAAATATTTGGTGTTGCAGAGGCGGTCCAGTGTGTCGTCGTTGCGGGGGAGGGGATAGACGTCCTTCTTTGTTATGTTGTTCAAGCGGCGGTAATCCACGCAGAATCGAAGTGCGCCGTCTTTCTTTCTCACTAGAACAACCGGTGCCGCCCATGGGCTGTTTGAAGGCTGGATGATGTCGCCGCGAAGCATTTCTTCGACTTGGTCCCGGATGGCTTGTCGTTCTCGCGGTGACACACGGTAGGGGCTTTGACGGAGAGTTCGGGCGAGTTGATCAGTTATAATGCGATGCTTGGCAATTGGCGTCTGTCGCACCTTCCGCGATGTCGAAGAGCACTCACTGTAGCTTTGAAGCAGAATGCGGATCTGGTCTTGTCGGTTCCGGTGCTGGGCTGGGTTGAAATCGAAAGTGGGCGAGTTCTCTAGTCAGGCGAATCTTCTGCGGAGGGGTCGAAGAGGGCGAATGAGTCTCGTACGTCAGATATTTCGTCGAAGAAAGCAATCGTCGTTCCTGTGTTAATGTGCCGGTATTCTTCGCTTAAGTTAGTCAGTAGTACTTCGGCCTGGCCATTGCGGAAATGTGCGATGCCTCTTGCGATGCTGATTCCTCGGTCTAGAAGCAGCTGCATGTTCCCCTCAATGATGGCTTCAGCGTTAATGGCTTTCGTGGCGCCTACGGTCAAGATAACGCTTGATCGGGGTGGGACGCTCACTTCTTCCTCCAGGACACTCAGGGCAACGTGATTTTCCCCAGTTTTCATCGAAGCGATGGCTTTGTGCGTCGAAAGCGTGATCTGCTTAGTTCGGAGGTCAATGATCGCCTGATGCTCAATAAGGAAATCCATACCGAAGATCACTTCGCGGGAGCATTGCGGTAGCACAACAAAGGTGGCAGGATAGGTATGTCCTTTGAGAGTCACTCGCGCTGTGCATCGTCCTGACGGCGTAATGAGGTGGCCCCCTGCGGTGCGAATTTTTGGGCCGTCCTAAGCCGTTGTGACTTTTATCAGCGGTGCAGCGAATGTTCCAGTCATCACCGAGTAATCGGCTCATGTGTCGACTTGAGCGACAACTTTCCGGCCGTCGATAGTCACTTCTAAGTCGGAGGTCCTGTCTCTTGCAATGCATGGCGCTCTCGGCGTGGGGTCGTGGCTTCGTCGCGTCTGCGAGTCGCGGGTGGGGTGTGTGGTCGAAGCTCTTCTGGGTGGCGGCGTCGTTTTCAAGGAAGCCTGCGTCGTGGTCGGGGTTCTCATTGTGTGCGGCGTCGGTGCAGCGAGTGTCTGTTCTTCATGTGGCGTCGCGGGTGCAGTGTCTTCATGGGGCGTGGTCGGTGGAGGATCTTCGGCGTTTCGCTCTTGAGCAACCTCACCTCCAGAGGTTGCTGCATTTAGTTTCCCCTACGGGGGCTGGGAGACCTTCCTCGTACCACGGCTGCGTAGCTGCGGCGTGGCGACGCAAAGCGCGAGGTTGACGGCGATGGTGAGAGCGAAAAGCGGTTCGGCGTGTACTCTTCTCGACGCAGGTACTCGTCGATTTCCTGCGGACGTTGTCCGAAGCGTGGTCGTGGGGCGTTAACGGCATATCGTCGAAGACCGATACGTCAGTACGGGCAGTGAAGAAGAATATGGCCGGCCTCACCGCAATGGAAGCACAACGGCCGGTGGTCGGAAGTCCTCCAGGCATCGCATTTCCTGGGGCTTGAGCGTCGATCATAGGCTGGGCGGGCGGTGGCTGGGAGGCGGCGTTGTGGAACAAGTGGCTCATCTCAGGGAGGACGTGGGGGTTGTCGTTGGGGCTGAGCAGTCCTTACTGCAGCGGCGTAGGTCATGGCCTGGGGTTCTGTGGCCGTCGGGGTGCCAAGTTCCTGTTCCACTTCTTCCCGTACCACGTCCATCAGAGTCGCTGTTTGTGGCTATGGGGACGATGGCAGTAATCGGCGTAGCTCCTCTCGGACGATTTCGCGGCTAACGTCCCGCAAGCTGTCGCTGGTGGTGGCCGGCGGGTCCGAAAGGATTGTACAGGCAGAGGAAGGGCAGTTGTACTGCCGAGCTTGGACGTCGAGGTTATTCACAATCGTGCAGGCTTCTTGCATGAATTCCTCGACTGTTTTTGGTGGCTGGCAGACGAGGCTGCCAAAGAGTTGTTCTTTTATGCCGCGCATTAAAAACTGAACTTTCTTTTCCTCGGTCATCTCGGGGTCGGCGCGGCGAAATAGGCGCTTCATCTCCTTGACGTAACCATGGACGGGCTTATTCGGAAGCTGAATCCTGGACTCGAGGAGTCGTTCGGCTCTTTCTTTCCTCACGACACTGGTGAATACCTTCAATAGTTCTCTCTTAAATAGCTCGTAATTTTCGTACCACGTACATGCGGAGACATCCAATGAGAAGAACACGTGTCAAATTTTTGCCGCATCATCCCACTTGTTGAATGACGCCGCGCGCTGAAATTGATCCAACCATTCTTCAGGGTCTTCGCCTAGGGATCCATTGAAAGTTGGCGGCACCCTCGGCTGCTGTAGTATGATCGGTGTCGACATCTTCGGCGAGATTGTGGTGCTCGTAGCCGCGTCTTTTCGCTGTCTGGAGCAGCCCGGCAGTTTCCCGAACTCAGGCTCTTCTACCCGGAGACGTCGGCTGGCTCGCTGAGCAGCTGGCTCGTCCTCGGGCGCGAAGCGCTGAGGGCTGGCTTCACGACTTGAAGAGGGCGTCCGGAACATGAAAGGGTACCCAGCACCTCCACCAGATGTCACGTAGTAGCGACGGCAGTCGAAGCAGCGATGAAGACGGACGAAAGGGTCTTCTAAAAGAAAACTGTTTATTGGGCTGACTTGCACCCCAAAATAGACTGAATCACTCGGCGGTCGTCGAACAGAATGCCCGCCGCTGTCGGCCGTGCTCAATTTAAAGCTGAGAGCGCTCTTTCGAGATAAAGCGTGCCCCGCCGCGGTGGCTCAGTGGTTAGGGCGCTCGACTACTGATCCGGAGTTCCCGGGTTCGAACCCGACCGCGGCGGCTGCGTTTTTATGGAGGAAAAACGCTAAGGCGCCCGTGTGCTGTGCGATGTCAGTGCACGTTAAAGATCCCCAGGTGGTCGAAATTATTCCGGAGCCCTCCACTACGGCACCTATTCTTCCTTTGTTTCACTCCCTCCTTTATCCCTTCCCTTACGGCGTGGTTCAGGTGTCCAAAGATATATGAGACGGATACTGGCTATTTCCTTTCCGCAAAAACCAATTAAAAAAACTAAAGCGTGCAAAGTTACTAGAACATTCCGGAACAACGCAGAATCAGCTCTGCCTGGCTGCGATCAATCGAGATAAACCTAGTCGCGTCTTGCGACGCAAAGAAAGCGATAAGGTGGTGTGGCGGCAGATTTGAAAAACGGACAAACTGCAAATATTCGCGGCAATATCAAGCCACCTATCAAAATAATTGGTTAGCCTGCAGGAAAACTGCTTAGCAGTTTCCGAATGCTCATGTTTCGCGGTGCAAAATTTCTCACGAAAACCCTCTGCCGTAAGCCTGAATCTTTGGAGGAGTGCCTTTTTGACTTTGTCGTAGTCCATGGAATCAGCAGTAGGCATTCTTTCAAACACATTCAGCGCCTCTCCGACTAAACACATGCTCAATGCCGTGGCCCATTCACTGCACTCCCAGCCTCGCCCCAAATCCATCCGCTCGAATCGTTGCAGATATGCATTCAAATCATCTCTCTTGTCATCGAAAGGAGCCAACAGCTTTCTTGGACAAACTCTGGCCGGTCTAGAAGATTCTGTACCCGCTAAGGAACGCTGATAATTGTCCATGATCTCATCATATCCTTCAGCGACATGCGCCTGTTTCCACAAAATAAACTCCTTCTCCCGTCCTATCCTCCTTTTCTCCTGTTCTTCTGCCTCCCGAGCTCTCTTCTCTTCTCGCTCTTCCGCTTCGCGGGATCTTCTCTCTGCCTAGCGAGCTCTTTTCTCTTCTCGCTCAGCTTCCTCGTGAGCTCTTTTCGGCTCGCGCTCTTCTGCTTCGCGAGCTCTTTTCGCCTCGCGCTCTTCTGCCTCGCGCGCGTCTGCGCGTGCATGCGCCCTTTCCTCTCTCGCCTCTTTCCCTCCTTCTCACAGAGATGCATCGCCTCTTCCTTGCTTAACCCTAGCTTGAAGACCAGTTCTAACGTTCTTCCCAAATCCATCCTTTCTGCCGTCGAGAGATCGGAAAGATCCGAGACAAAGCAAAAATAAAATAGGAAATGAATCCTGGCACCGGCTCGCCACTTATCTTTTTCACAGATCTCTCCTGAGAACACTCGGACCGAAAGAATAGACTAGGCGTCGGGTGTACCCACACAAACGCACATTTAGTACACCGTACGTGACACACACACTAGAACACAAAACTAACAAAACTAACACAAAGACTATAAATACACACGACCCGGGCACACTGATACCAGCGTCTACTACTTGCGTTCTACTATTAGCGTTCGGCGTTCGTGCTGACGGTTGGTTCGGTGCGGCTGCGGCGTTGTATGGATCCCGTAGCCGGCGTCGAGGCGGCGTTCGACGTGCTTGGGCTGGCGTCGCCGGTGGCGTCGCTGGCTGCGTCGTATAAGCTCGAGGTCTAAGCGCCCGTGGAGGTGATGCCGGTGTTGTTGGCGTTGAGGGCACCACCCGGATGGGTGGCAACAGCGCTGGAGACATCCTTGGCCGTAGCAGGTGGTAGCGTCCTCCGTTCACTCTCCGGAACGGGCTCAGGCACCGCAGGAAGTCCACGATGCGGTGCCGAAGAACACGAGCTCACCGTAGCTGTAGCCGGCTTCCCGTAGCCTCCGCTTCTCTGCGGTTCCCCCCTGTGCCTCGGTCTCACTCGCCCTTTTAGAGCCTCGGTGTTAGTCCACGTAAGCCTTGTCGTCATCTTCTCTTCTCCACCAATCATCTCTCTCCACCTCACCGAATGCTTCTCCACCAATCATCTCCCTGCCCCACACCGAATGCTTCTTCTTCCTCTTCTTTATTCTTCGGTTAATCCGCGTTGTATCCTTCCCACCTCTTTCCTTTAAAATTTCATTTAGGCTTCTTAATATATGTGACACCTGCCCTCAAACAACAAATAGCTTCCCCGACAATTATCAGATATTTTCTTTTGCAACTTCCTGCTTAAAAATCCTATATGTTCCCAGTGCTGATTTCGTCAGCATTCCTGTTATCCACAGGGCCCTCTCTGTTTCTTTTTTTCTTTACCGAAAATTGGGGATTTGCCCCCCACTGCTGTCCAGATATTTTTTAAAACCGAAATTTATTGCCTCAGGGCATCAATGTTGGGTGGAGGTGTGATGAATGATGTTGTAGAGATTAAATGAATGGAAAAAGGTTATGTGATTTGATGAAGTCCAGTAGAGAACGATGGTACAGTCTCTGCGTGCAGACAATGTATGCAGCAGGGTTGCTTGGGCAAAGACCTACCATAAGGTGCCGAATCTTTGTAGGCTTGAGAGCTTGGCAGTCCCACAGCAAGTGATGAATGTCGGCCTCAGTGTCCTCGTGTTTACATATCGGACACCCAGGCCGAGGAAACAATTCTCGGTACTGAGGCCACTTCCGAGTGATGGCTGGTGTGAGAGCAACCCCGACCCCGATGCACCTGAGGGCAACCTCCTCTGCACGGGTAGACCGCGGGGGAGTGTTAGCGCAAACGGAGGGATGAGAGCAGGTGTGCGGCGCCGGAGGAGTTCCTTTCTTGATGAAAGGAGAGTAAAATTGTTCAAATGAAAGAGCCGAGGCGGTGGTGAGTTTGTATTCTCAAGGCGGGTCGCTAAATCTGCCTGGCTTTTATAGGTCAGCATATCCCATAGGACCCACTCAATACGTACAGGCTGCGGGATGTGTGCCGCGAGCCGGTGGATTTCCTGACATATCGTTGGAAAGCGGCTAACACGTTGTTGCAACCGGACAACTTGAAGGGCATCAGTGCGAATGAAAACGCGGGCCGCAAGGAGCATAGTTATGTCGGCCACGGAGCAGAGTGCTTCTTGAACTGCAACGAACTCAGCACAAAAGGACGAAAGGAGTTCTGTAAGCTGAAACCAAGAGGTTTGATTCAGGGCAGGTCTGCACGGGCAGTAGATAGCTGTTGTTGCTTTGCAGTCTTGTATGCCTGCGTCTACATAGACTACAATGGACCCTTAAGGCAGGCAAAGATCTTGTTCCTCAAATTTGTGGCCAAGCAACTATGCCGAATGAGTAGATGTTGGCCGGCGAGTATCTGCTGGCTTTTGGTCGCGGAGCTGTCGAAACTTCCATGGGAGAAGAACTGGCGTTGGCGGCTGAAGAATGGAGTGTAACGTTGCATAAGTCCACAGTGCATGCGTGGAGTGCGATAGACTGGACTTAAGGCTGCGCGCTTTACGGCGCTGCTGCACCAGCTCATCAATGGAATTGAGCTGCGCATTCTCTTGCAAAGTTTCGACCAGTGTGATGCGGGGAAGGCACGTAATGGTCCTCATAGCCTCTCGGTTCACGGCTTCAAGGCGATCCCATTGGGCTCTTGTAAGATGTTGAAACTGGGCTTCATAAACAATACGTGGCTGCAGAACTGCCCTCACCAATTGGCGTGCAACGAACGCACCTGCGCTACCAGTTTTAGGAGCAATTCTTCTAATCAAACCCAAAGCCTGAATAGCTGGCCTTTTGTCTGAGAAAGCCATGCCGTCGCGATCCTGGTTGGTGAATCGTTAAGCCAAGGATTTTTACACTCGGACTTTCCTGTAGTGGGGTGCCTGTTAGACAAAGACGGATTGGACTTGCAGCAAGTTTACGGCATCCCTAGCAGCTGGCGACTGAAGTGTATGTTGTTTTATGCACGGATAGCTGAAGTCCGATTGATGATGCGCAATTACAGGTAACATCCAAGGCAGATAGATGGGCAGCCTCCTGACTGCGGAGATCTTGGTGAGTACTACACGCCGTGATGTCTTCAGCGTAGTGAAGAAACTTTATGTCACGGATGTTATGTAAGCGCCAAGCCAGCGGGATGAAAGCAATATTAAATAACGTCGGCGACAATACTGATCCCTGGGACACGCCGCAGAGAGGAACAAATGACCCAACCGCTTCGCCGCTGAGGCGTATTGCAAATTTTCTGCCTTCCAAAAATGAGTGGACAAAACTACGCACTCTCAGAGGGAGATGAAGCATGTCAATAGAGGTCAGAATGGCTGCATGACTGATGTTGTCATATGTCTTTTCAACGTACATTGCTAAAATAGTACGCACATTACAGCTGCGGGTAGATGACAAATCTGCAGATGGTAAGACAGCCAACCCGCCCTCTGTTCCAGTATATTGACACCAGCGCTCGGGAAGACGAACGCGCCGATCAAAAAGAGAAGGAAGTGTTGAGGACGAGCTCTCGTCTAGGGCTACGCCGCTACTGACTTTCGGTCGCTTAATGCCGTTTCTGACTCTACGCCAACGCCAACGTGACATCTGGTGCAGGCGCTGGGTACGTTGGTCATGTACCGTACGCGCCTTTCAAGCCGCAGTTCAAGTCCCGGAGAAATACCTAAGGTAGACGCGCCAGTCCACCAGGGCAGTCGCCGATTGCGAAGCCTATCTGCCTAATTTGGACTACTCCCTTCTAATACACCCCGAAGGGCTCCCACAATCAATACCAACCCAGCTGCAGTTCCGCCGGTCCTGGTCCACCACCAGCGTGAGCCACCGCATTTCCACGGCCAACCCCACGAGGACGCCGAAGACTGGCTGGACCAGTAGGACCGGGCGGCCAACTACAATGGCTGGGGAGCTGACTGCAAGATGCGTCATGTTCATTTCGCCCTCGAAGACTACGCGAGGACCACGTTTGTCAACAACGAATCTGACCTTCGAACGTGGGATACGTTCAAATCCGAGTTTCTCCAAGTGTTCAAGGACAGCACATTACGCGAGGAGAAGGCTGACCTGCTTTTGCGTGCCCGACATCAGCTCCCCAACGAGAGTGTGACGGTGTACGTCGAAGAAATGAAGCGACTCTTCTGACGTGCGGACCCAAGTCTGTCGGACCAGAAGAAAGTAAGCTTCCGGGTGAAAGGGGTTAAGGAGCAGCTGTTCGCCGGCCTGGTTCGAAGTCCTCCAGTGACTGTAACTGACTTCATAAAGGAGGCGAGCTCCATCGAGAAGTCTCTTGACAGGAGGGCCCGACAGTACGACCGCCCAACAGCATCGATGCACACGGCCACTGTGGAGGGAGGCACGATGAACTCGGCAGAATCTCTACGTGAGGTAATTCGATCCATTGTGCACGAAGAACTGGCGAAGCTCTTTCCGGCTAAGGTACAGCCTCAGGTTACCACACTTGCTGATGTTGTTCGCGAGGAGATGCAACAAGCTTTAAGCACGAGCACACCACTACCTCTCTCAGACCCGGTACAGCGCAGCACCCAGATCTCAGCGACGCCGCCGTCACACGTCGTTTTATTCCGTCCCAACTGAATCCACGTTACGATGCACCTGCCTCCGCCGCTATGCGGAGTCTACCTCTCCAGGCGAATTCTCCACAGCGCCTAGGACGACGCAGAACGGATATCTGGAGAGCACCAGACAATCAGCTGTGTGCTACCATTGCGGTGAGGCTGGACATGTTTGGCGCCGCTGCCATACAAGGAGATGGGTCTTCGAGGATTCCCCGTCGGCTGTCCTCGTCCGACGTGTGGAGAACGACCGCAGGAGATCGCGGACTAAATCTCGCAAGCGGGCTCAGCACAGCGTCGCTTCTCTCGATCACCATCTCCTCGTCGGTACAGTTCTCCAGGACGAGACCACTCTCGGAGTTTCTGTAGGGAAACTCCGAGACTCTGTGAGTGCCCTGCATTTGCGAGTGCAAGACATACACTGTGTTGTGCCCTGGACCGCCTCAATCCTCGCCCATTAGCAGAGCAAAATATCCTTGGTCTGTGGCCACAGCAGTCGACTGCCCTCAAGGCATACAAGGCACTCTTTACCTACTTGAGAGCGACTGGATTGAGTGACAAATTGTGACAGCGTTGCGCGTTTGTGTGTGTTATGCCTTTTTCCCCTTCTCTCCTCCTCCTTATAGTCAACTAATTCCACTTCCCCAGTGCAGGGTAGCCAACCGAAACCCCTTTCTGGTTAACATCCCTGGCTTTCCCTTCTCATCTTTATCTATCTATCTAGTCATAGGGGCCTGTGTACCTTTTCAGCAATCTCTATACACTGCGTCAATGAAAACAGATTGTCCTCCAACCTCCTTTGTTTGCGGAACCCATTTTGTAGCTCCCTAGCACCCCCTCGTTCTCCAGCCAAGCCTGTAATCTGTCCTTTATAATCTGCATCACCACCCTGTAAACCACAGATGTCACTGTTATGGGATGGTAGTTACGTCAGCTTTGTCCCCCTTTTCCTTATATAGCAAGTACATTCTACTTAATCGCCATTCATCGGGGACTTTCCCATCCACTATCATTTTATTCACTACCTGTATTATTGTTTGCTTAGATTTTGGTCCTAGCTTCTTTATTAACGTAATCGGAATACCGTCTGGTCCTGTTGATGCGCCACTAGAAACCTTCTCTGCCCTTTCCCACTCTCTTTGCTCAAGTGAAGCTATTGCAGTAACCGGTCTATCCTCCAATAAATTTTGTGCAACACTTCGTTCTTTACATTTTTTTTTCATCCTTGTTCCTATGTGTTTTATCGCTTCATCCCCTTTTAGTCGAATACCCTGATCTGTTAAAATAGACCTTTGTTATAGCCTAGTCCCTAACTCATTGCATTTAGATACTTCCAGAATTTTTGAGCTGTTTTCTATCCTCTTTATTTACTTTTGACATCCATTGGGCACCCTTCTAATTTTCTCAATAATCAAATAGGATGTTTTCCTTATACACTTTATGAAGGTACCCCATTTCCTGTCTACGTCAACTTCTGGTTCCCCCTTCTTCTTGGAATATGTGTGTTGCCTGGACACTTTTAGACGTTTCTCTATCGCCCTCGTGACCTCCTCATCCCACCAACTCTTGGGTTTGCGTCTTTTTTCTTTTAGCTTTGCACGCACCTTAGCTAGCTCTAGCTCCAGTAAACGAGTAAATTTGGTATAAGTCCATTCTGTTTCACTATCCTCAAACATTACTTTCTCAATTTGTTAAGATGCTGCTTCCAATTGCTTTTCTGGGTAAAAATTCCGCTCTGATTGTTGATCTCGCTTCAATCCTACATTGGGTTCTCTTCTGAAACTAAACTTGATACGCTTGTGGTCACTACCAAGGCTTCTGGAACCATGTTCATCTATGCTCATTACCCTTAATCTATAATACATTTTCTATGACAGTGCATAATCTATCGTCGAGTGCAGACTCCCTGCCTCCAATATTATGAGCCCTTCATACTTCTCAGTACTGCGGCATAAAACTAAATCATGCCTGTCACAAATATCCTGCAGCATGCTTCCTGTCGAATCTGTGTACCCATCGAGGTCTCCTATATGTGCGTTCATGTCGCCTAATATAATTATCTCGCACTGTGCTCCTAGCTCATCAATGTCGCTTGCAATACATTCTAACATTTTCCTGTTTTCCATTTTGGCATTAGCTCCTGTCGACAGGTATACAAAGCCAAGGACTGTTTGCCCCCCTGGCACGTTTCCTTTTAGCCATAGATCTTCCTTGCATCCCAGGTTAATCCTTCGAAAATTCTTACTTTTATGAATACATGCCCAAATTCTACCCACCTTTCTGCTGTCCTCTGTTCTAGTGCAATATTCTCATGCGTAGTCTGAGTTACAGGGTGGTTGCTCCGTGTAACTAAGATGTGTTTCCACTAAACCGTATAACATTAATTCCTCCTGCCTTAACTATTCTTCTAATTCCTCCCATTTGAGTCTATTCCTGCCTCCTTGCATGTTAATGAAACATATATCTAAATTAACTTGGCCCTGGCGCTTGTGTGTATTTCTTCTCCGATGGTTCCATCGTGCCTTTGATCTTGGTTCTCAATTCTCGACACTGGTTCCCTCAGAGCCTTGGGTACCCCAAAAAAAGCTGTTGCCTGGCGACCTATCCTACTACCCACTCTGTTGCCAGTGGCACCATCATAGTGAATGCCATCTTGTGCAAAGGGTGGTGCCTGACCTCGTACACTTCCCCGTTAACATTCATTACCCCGCATCTTAGTCGTCGACTCATTAACCTAATTACACGGTTAGCCTCAACGAACCTCCTTTCCGTTTCACTAGCCTGCCTCTGGACCTCTGGGATTGTGCATATGGTCACATGCACACTCTCAGAGGCCTCTCTAAGCCTACGCATCCCCACTTCTAACTGCTTCTCGAGATTCTGGCTCCTCCCCTTCAGCACATCGTTGAGACCAGCATGGATAACGACAAGGTGTTCGCTATCCATGCTACTCCCCACCACCTCCTGGGCTTTGGCCATTGTATCTACCATGCACTTCCATGACTGGGCCTCCACCTGCACCCGTCTGTCCGCCATCACTGTCGTCAGAATGCCTCCATCAACCGTCGCTACGTTCTAGTCACCGACTACGAGAACCCTTCTCCGCTCTAACTGTTCGCTTCCAAACTGCGACTGTTTCCCTCCGGACCGCACTATCTTTCTCTCCCGCTGCCGACGCTACTGTCTCGATTTTTTACCTCTATCTCTTCCTCACTCAAAGCCTGCTGCGCAACAGCACTGTAGGATCGACGAACCTCGTCCCTCACCTGACACAGCTCCGAACCGCGGTGCCCTGCCGGCCGCGACCTGAGCGCTTCTGCCTGCTCTTCTAGCTGGGCCCGCTCCTCCTTCAGGTTTCCCACAATTCGCTCCAACAGGTCGGCATTAGCCTCCTCCCTCTTAAGCGACTCGGCAACCTGCGTTTCTAACTTAATCCGCTTCCCTCGATCCACCTTCAGGTCCCCTTTGAGTTTCTTAATCCTAGCTGCCCATTTCCTTTTCAACGTCCAAACGGCCTCCTCAAAACGCCTACATATCTTGCACGCGAAGCTAGCCCCATCTGGATCGGCTAACCTCTTTAACTTGGTCTCCTCTAAATAGCACCAACGGTCGCACTCCTGGCAGTGCACTATCTCCCCGTCCACCTTGACTTTCCTAGCTTGCCGACGCATCGTCCGACCGACTACGCAACGTAAAAGACCGCCAAAATTCCTACAGAAAAAGCATTCGGCACTACGCAACGTAAAAGCCCGCCAAAATTGCTACACAGAAAAGCATTCGGCACTACGCAACGTAAAAGCCCGCCAAAATTCCTACACCAAAAACCTTCGGCACTACGCGACGTAAAAGCCTGCCAAAAATCCTACAGAAAAACCTTTGGCACTGCAAAACGTAAAAGCCCACCAAAATTCCTACAGAAAGAACCTTCTCCACTACGCAAAGTATTAACCCGCTAAAATTCCTACACCAAAAACCTCCAGCACTATGCAACGTAAAGGCCTGCCAAAATTCCTACACAAAAACCTTCGGCACACACACTTCAGCTATCCTTCTTACCCTTAACTTGGTGTAAAACTACCGCCCAACAGCATGTACCACAAGCGCAAACACCAAAAAAGCACTTAGCTTCGGACGTAGTCGCTGGAGCTCCGAAAAAAAGCGTCCGCCTCCGACGGCGTCACGAGCCTTCACTGGATGGATGCGGCTGAACCCTTTAAATCGGGCGGTGGCTGAAGCCACCTAGCCATGACTTATGAAAGTTTACTTTCTCTTGATTTTAGCCACCAATCAGATAACCTTCGCTTGGTTACTTCTACCCGCTGCCTCGTTGTTCACAGCGCCATCCACTAACAAATACTGTTGTAGCCGCTCTAATGCAAGAGGGTCAAAACCAGGCCAGTCGAACTGCGTCTCAGCATCGCTATGACGACGACAAAAGCTACTTCATCAGATTTAACAGCTGGAAAATTGTCCTGCTATCTGAATTACAAAACCTATTTGTCACTTGAAACTTTACGAAGGGTAAGAACGGGCAAACTGAAGGCGAACACAACCGTTTAGAGCACGATATCGCATCGAGGGACTAGCGACGAAGCAGTTATCGCTGTGAAGGGGTCGGAAAAGATTCCGCCTTGTTGTAAGCGCTGCCTACTCAAGCTAGCAATGCAAATATCGCAGCGTTAAAATCGAAATCTCACGTACCATATGTCCCCGACTATGAGACTCATGCAGACCCTTTGCAATTTGCGCACGCGCGCTAGTAACCCGTAAGAGCTCTAGGTACGCGAAGCTTATACGTACTTCCGTACTACTAAAGCTGTCTAATGGGGGGAAAGAAGCGCGGCCGTGAGAGGTACGCGTTTCGAAATTAGCGTGCGTCACCCGGTGCCCAATCACCTGTATGAAGGTCAGCGCTTAATCGAGGTGTTGCTTGGCAGTCTTTGGTTCAATTTGCGCTCGAACGCAGTCTGGATAGAGCGATCCAAACTGAGCCGTTTTGATCAGTTCGCACTTCAGACTGCACGCACAGTCATGGAATTGAAAGGACGAAGCGTTTTTAAGAGCTGCTGGCAAAAACTTTCGGTTCACATTTTTGAGGCATGCTTTCATAGCGAAATCTGGCACTGAAATTTTTGAGCCTCGCTTGTGTCTAATCAGAGGAGGAATCGCGGGCTCTCGGCAGAGATAAAGACTGTCATTCTCTTTAAAGCGCGGTTTCGGCGTCATCGGGATGGCTGCGATAGGCGCAAAAGTTCCAGGCGCCGAACTATAAGGCGCGCTCTGCCGGTGGCGGCGCTTCAGTATTGAGCTGCAAAGCGAATACACCGGACGACGGCGGTATTGTGCAGTGTGCTGCGGGTTTCACATTTAGTCCCGGCGTATAAGCGTGCGTGCCACGGCTCCTGACCTGAGTGGATTTTCCTGTTCTTGCTGCGACCGTCTTTTGCTGGAACAGCGGAACAAGGAACTTTTCGTTTGAAACAAGCTTTGGACCAACCTTCTGGATAGTGAGTGAATTATTTCCTTTATTTTTTCCGCGGATAAAGATGGACGTCCATCGTAACCAAACCTCAGTCAGGATGCATTTGCATACCGCTGGCTGAGGGGATTTTCCTTGCGTCTCCTTTTGGCGAGGTCTATTCTCGCTAGTTTGTGCACAGATTTAATCATTTAGCTATTCTTAAGAATTCAGTTTCAAATTTCTTTGTGGTAAGAGATGGGTGGAACGACATTTTCTAGCCCAGAAACCCTTAATATATTCTCGTGCAGATTCTAGGCATTTAAACCACCTGCTAACAAGGCAGGCACATATTTAAAAACAGCGCAGCTTCCCGAGTTACATTAGTCCGGTGTTTCTTCCGGTCTCTGGGTTTGCATGCCCAGGGGATTACTGCTTTTTGCAGCACAAGACACAAGGCAAACGGTTAGAAAAACAACCGGATTGCCCTTTTTTACGAAGCGTATTTTTCATTTTCTGTGTTAAATACCTTTTCTTTACTCTGTTTACATTCCATAAACCATCCGGAGCCGATAAGAATTCCAGGGACCGTGTACGGAAGGCTTTCTCGTCTTTCTACTGCTATTGCACGGTAGCTGAATCGTCTCATAGTTCGATTTTTATACAAAACTTTATCACCTGTCGTGCAGATATTGATTTATGGTTGGCGTGGGGAACCACATTTTTTCCTACAAATTCGCAGCACAGAGTCCGTGCGGTGAATCAGTGGTTATGGTGCTCAGATGCTGACCCGAAAGATGCGGGTTCGGTGGCGGCCGCGTTGGCCGCATTTTGATGGAGGCGAAATGCTAAAGGCTCCTTGTGCTATGCGATGTCTGTGCCCGTTAAGGAATCCCAGCTTATCGAAATTACATAAGCCCTCCACTACCGCGTCCCTCATACCCTGAATGGTTTTCGGACTTTAGACCCCGATAAACCATAAATTCGCAGCAGAACCATTTGTTAGCTACGATTGCAGTATTCTCCGTAGTATGTGTGAAAACAGTAGAAGCATTTGCCAACAACAGTGTGGTTATTGCGGATCTAAAGCGAGGGAAATAAGGTGTGCATAGTGTAGCCGCCGTGTACGTACACTCGTTCTGTTCCTTACGGATAGTCCTTCGCTGATATGACACGGACATTTTTTTTGGTGCCTTGGCTGGCTGAACATCCTTACTCACAGACATAATTAAGGACAAAAAGCGCAGGGGTTGAACGTAGCTGCACCGTGTAGACGCGGAGAAGCATGTGTTCAGCCTGGTTGGCTCATGAATTTGCTTTGATAGGTCGTCGGCACGTCTGGCGACGACATTGCTCAGGTTAAGCTGTGATAGCGGTTACGCTGATCTGTTCTAATGGGGCCGCAAATGGAAGTTGGATTATAACGAGTTCAAAGCGATGCGTGATACGCTACGGTGATAGGCATAGCGCACTCATGCATAGGCATGAGCAGCTGCTTTGTGCGCGCTGCCGCTGGTTAGAAACCCAGTCGCAGCAATATTTATTTCATTTCTGCATGGACGCCTGCTTTGCTAGGTTTTCCCATGATCACGTTAAAGGTCATGCGTCACACACGCCCGTTGAGCCGCTTAGACCTCGTTAAGTAGTGCTTTCGTATTACTCTCCTGACGCTTCGGTACAGCCTACGAGGTCCTTGTTAGCTGACGGTGATATGAGCTATCTATATGTATGAACGCAGTACAGGTGCTAACAGAGGTAAGGCAAGCCATACGAAAAATGGATGGATGGAAGGCAGGAGCGTACCCTTTGAAACGGGGTGATGGCAGTTGTCAATATGCTCAGCTTTTTTTACCTTTATTTTTGTTTGCCTGTGTCGTAAGTTATTGAAATTCGCCATTTTCTTTAGATACGTCTTTCTACACTTCTAACCTAATATCACCTCTGCTTTTTAACCACCAATTTTCCAGTCGCTTTTTCTAATTTCAAATGCAGATATATTTCCATGACTATTATTATCTCTAAACCCTAGGGCCTCAGGAACAGTGAGTGTACCTGCATCAACATTGGAATGAATACCATGAAATTTCAGTATGAGGTGCTCTTTTGTTTGCACATATTTACCACACACAGCACATGTCTCATGGTCTTCGTTAAATTTCTTTTAGTGGCTGCGCGTTCTAAGACACCCTGACCTAGCTTCTAAGAGTAGGGCACCGCCTCTTGAGTTATCATAAAACGCTTCCCTCCTGATCTGCTTTTTGCTGTATCGACCTAGTTCTACAGTATGCTTTTTTTCCGTTGAACTATTCAGTTTTTACCTTCTTCGTTTTTAACCTGTCGTTTAAAGCTTATTTTTTCTTCTTCCTCTTCTCTGGCAACGGTTCCCGAAAGAGTTCCGAAAGGAACCCGAAAGGCGCGGGTTCGATCCCGGCCGCGGCGGTCGAATTTCGATGGAGGCGAAATTCTAGATGCCCGTGTGCTGTGCGATGTCAGTGCACGTTAAAGAACCCCAGGTAGTCGAAATTTCCGGAGCCCTTCACTACGGCGTCGCTCAGCGACCGAGTCGCTTAGGGACGTTAAACCCCCATAAATCTCAGGTTTTCTACGTATATTATTTTACTCTGAGCTTCCCGTGCTTCGAACGATGCCCGGCCGATATCTTCCTGTATTGCCCCGTTTGTGGTTTTCCCGTGGGCACCTAGAGCTAATCTTCCAATAGCTCTACGATTTACTTCTAACATCGACTCAACTTCTGCCCTTACGCACAAAACCGCATTCCCAAAAGTAAGCCTCGGCACCTACCGCCTCCTAGCTAGGCCAGGCGATGAGAGGTATTGCGAAGCTAGCTTTGACCGTTCGCTTGACAAGCGCCCGAGGACGAATCGGCTCGGCCACATGGGCGCAGCGCACAGGCCTGGGCCCCTTCGTCTCCTGTGGTGCGCCGCTTCGATTCTTTCATTCGTTTGTGCATTGATTGGCAAGTGACGTTGTGTTAGCTGATAGCAGCACGTTTGCCTTCTATAGCGAATGAATCAGTATTTTGCGTGTTTCTCTGAGGAACTTAGCATCTTTGATCCACACATCGGTTCGTCAAGGCGCCAGCAACGGCCGTGCAGGCAGCCCCAAGGGGACGCACATCTCACGGAAGCCGTTCCCAGGTTGCGCGATGCGCAATATATTTATTTCGGGCGTTAACGGGACCGCTCTGGCCCGCGTTATTCATATCCAAAACAAGACTTATCCCGCTACATTGACTGCCACACTGTGCTATGGGCGTTGGAACGAATCTGGGCTGCACGTAGCTTGAAGAGCCTAGTAGACGGCGGTCGACGGGGCGTGTGCGTTGTGCGCATTCGGCAACTCTTGCCAAGTTGGCCGATTCGCTCTGTCATAGCGCACTGATCGAGCAAGATGTCGCTGCGCACGTGGTATTACTGAAATTTGATGTATGTGCACTATGTGTGGACTACTTGGCCAATAAATGGCACCGCAATGGGAAAGCACATTTACTTCCACGATAATTTTCGCGGCCAAGGTAACTCTACTCAGTTTTAGCCGACACTGTTGTGCCTCCGTAGCTGCTCGGATTTTCATCCGTCTCTCGGCGTGTAAAGGCCTGCCGTGGGTTCTTTGACTGCTATAGTGAATGCCATTGCTCTATAAAAGTGAATCTCATTGCTTACGTGATTTACGCAAACAAATTTGAGCTCCATTTTAAGTACAGGCGGGGGAATGTCTGTGGTTCCTGAAAGGAAACCGTTGCTCTATTTATAGCCGGCGGCTGGAGACCACACTTGTGGAGGTGAATGCACAAAATATTGATTTTCATCGCCACACGTGTTGTGTCCAGCCTCCGGCTATCGCCTTCGTTTGAGGTCCACATACTTTTGACCCAGACTGTACATCTCGAGAAACATTCGCCAAGGTGAAATAGAATAACTCAAAAAAACACTTACCGGCACCACTGAGCGTGCTTTGTCCACAATGAGACAGAAATAGATAGGCCGCTGCTAATGAAGGAAAAACGGGGCGCACCGACTGTTTGTATATTTCGCTTAGATTCCCTCGAGTCCTCTTCATACATACATACATACATACATACATACATACATACATACATACATACATACATACATACATACATACATACATACATACATACATACATACATACATACATACATACATACATACATACATACATACATACATACATACATACATACATACATACATACATACATACATACATACATACATACATACATACATACATACATACATACATACATACATACATACATACATACATACATACATACATACATACATACATACATACATACATACATACATACATACATACATACATACATACATACATACATACATACATACATACATACATACATACATACATACATACATACATACATACATACATACATACATACATACATACATACATACATACATACATACATACATACATACATACATACATACATACATACATACATACATACATACATACATACATACATACATACATACATACATACATACATACATACATACATACATACATACATACATACATACATACATACATACATACATACATACATACATACATACATACATACATACATACATACATACATACATACATACATACATACATACATACATACATACATACATACATACATACATACATACATACATACATACATACATACATACATACATACATACATACATACATACATACATACATACATACATACATACATACATACATACATACATACATACATACATACATACATACATACATACATACATACATACATACATACATACATACATACATACATACATACATACATACATACATACATACATACATACATACATACATACATACATACATACATACATACATACATACATACATACATACATACATACATACATACATACATACATACATACATACATACATACATACATACATACATACATACATACATACATACATACATACATACATACATACATACATACATACATACATACATACATACATACATACATACATACATACATACATACATACATACATACATACATACATACATACATACATACATACATACATACATACATACATACATACATACATACATACATACATACATACATACATACATACATACATACATACATACATACATACATACATACATACATACATACATACATACATACATACATACATACATACATACATACATACATACATACATACATACATACATACATACATACATACATACATACATACATACATACATACATACATACATACATACATACATACATACATACATACATACATACATACATACATACATACATACATACATACATACATACATACATACATACATACATACATACATACATACATACATACATACATACATACATACATACATACATACATACATACATACATACATACATACATACATACATACATACATACATACATACATACATACATACATACATACATACATACATACATACATACATACATACATACATACATACATACATACATACATACATACATACATACATACATACATACATACATACATACATACATACATACATACATACATACATACATACATACATACATACATACATACATACATACATACATACATACATACATACATACATACATACATACATACATACATACATACATACATACATACATACATACATACATACATACATACATACATACATACATACATACATACATACATACATACATACATACATACATACATACATACATACATACATACATACATACATACATACATACATACATACATACATACATACATACATACATACATACATACATACATACATACATACATACATACATACATACATACATACATACATACATACATACATACATACATACATACAAGTTTTATTCTCCACAAAGAAGTGGAAGGAGGCGGAGGGAAAAGCCGTACATTTGCGGCTTGAAAAATCCTCCGCCCGCTTCGCTTGTCATTTCAATGTGAAAGAACTCTGTGAGTAGGCGCGTAGTTAAGCGCTTTTCTTACCGCGCGGGAGGATCAGTGAGTCAAGTGGCCCGGCTTTTGATGGTGCTCTGTTAGGGCGTTGAAAGCTACTTTTCCATTCTTGACATCACACTGACGTTCTTTAAACCACCGTCTGAAATCCCTTGTCTTGCCCAAGTAGGTTTCGTTCAATTCTTTGCAGCGAATTTTGTACCAGAGGTAAGTGTACGGTTTCTCTAGCGGGTCCTTCGCACGTACCAGGTTGTCTTCCAGTTTCTAGACGAGACGTGAGCTACCTAAACGTCGTAGTAAGCTAATATTCTGTGTGTTTCGCAGCCTCCGCGGACATCACGAATTACTGCTTGTTTATTTGGTGGTCTGTCCCCGCCTGGAGGTGCTGCAGTGCGCTCTTCTTATAAACCGAGCACTGGACGTAGGTAGCTGTTTTGTGAAGCTCTTGATTCGGCTCATTTCCCGCTTCCTTTTTCTTTGGCTTCTGGAAAGCTTCAAGACCCGACTGTAAGGATTTAGCATTAGAATCTTAAATGGTGAAATGAACTAAATCCGAATAGTTATTACGAAGTATTCAGATTTAGTTCACTTCACCAGTTACCATAATTATTGTTTTTGCCGTCCTACGGACATGGTATTATGGCTCCAAAAGATTCCTTTCATCCCAAAACCCTATTTTTAACATTTTATGGGGGATTTTCCTGAAGAACTTGGTATAGTTCTCGCGCATTGGGGATATCAGTCTTGCTTCTCATCAAGAAATGCCCTCCAGAAAATGGCCGGTTACTCTATAGGGAAATTCAGTTATTGAGTGAACCTCACAAAAGCCCAAATTCTGGGCCGCTCTTTCTGGTCATCGGTCAGCCGTACTTGAAGGCTCGGAGAGACAAACGTTTTCATGGCACCCCAGATTCACTGGTAGCGGAAACTTGTTGGCTCGCCTCTGGCTGTGGAGAGGGTCCGCGCCTACGTTCGCCCCGCCCCCTCGGTGTCTTTATTCGTATCTGTCGAACATTCCTGCAGTGCTCAGAAGCATTTGGCCTAATTACCTGCCAAAAATAGCATCTGTGAACATGCCCTGGCTTCTCTCGGAAGGCTAAATGCCCTCCGCCTATATGATCGCAATATATCATCAAAACTTCGCCTTTCATCCACAGAGGCACTGGGCTTCGTGCATTTGCCTCTAAAAAAAACAATGCCGCAGTGACCTTATCTACGGCTCAACTGTTCTCATTCCGAGCAGCTCCATTCAATTAGAATCCTTATTATGGAAACGTGTTTTCTTTTTTCCTTGTGCAGGTTGCTGGGTCGGTTTAAGGCAGAAGCTCTATTACTTAGCAGCGCACAAGGTTGTTGGGTGCGTCAGCACGGCTTTGGATTCTATTGGAGCGCGCCACCTCATTTATGCCTGTTTAGGTAATAGCGCCACGAACGTGCCGCCGATATTAAGGTCGTCTAAACGTCTATTTTCTTAACCTAAATATCTGGTTCAGTCAGTGAGGTTCCTGCAAGCATGGTATCGCCGCCTACGCTGTTGCCCGTAAACTTGTGGCTTCTAGTGTTTTGAGATATGCGGTACCGGTTTAATGCTTAGGCTTCCTGATACCCCATATTGTTTATTACCAGCTGAGTACCGTGTTATTTTACTTGGGTGACGTTTGATTCTGTGTATTGGGCACCCCGCTGCTAGCGGGGTCCCTCGGCACTGTACACTGGGGTTCGTGTCTCCGCATTGGCCCACTACCGATAGTCACCGCCCTCACTCCTTATGACCTTTGCTCAATATGACTCGCCTTGGTTGCAGTGTGGCTCGGAGCTGACCACGCTCTGCAGAATGCTCCAAAAACACCTTTCCCAACGTGAAAGTCGTAGTTTTTTCCTAACCTGCCAGGCAAGTAATATACGCGCCTGGCCTGACGCGGTTCAGTGATTCTTCCCTCTGATTACGTCGAAGAAGAAAAATAAACGATGCCATCCAAAAGAAAATAGCAAGTTGCGCTCCCACATAGAAGCGTTCTTCTCAATATTGGTGAAACAAAGCATCGCCGCACGGCAGCTCCCAAACACCTTGCGTACGCTTGAGCACCGATTCTTTGTATGTGCTGTCTTATGGTCGAACAGTGACTGATGATAGATCCGCGATGATCCGCTGACTCGCCTATGTACAAAGATGCGCAAAGAGAGCAGATGCGCAAAGATATTAATTTTTGTTTTTCATCGCCGTTCAGTTACGCGCCGCCGGCTTTCGCGGGATGGCGCGATCAGTTTTGCGAAGTGCATGGACGGAATCTTAGGGATGGCTATGATATCAGAAAGTTGTTATAAGTCGCTACTTTTTTTGGCGTAGCTTAAGTACTACCATAGTGCCAAGGTTATGTGAAACAAATAAGGAAAGTTCATAATGCACGCTAGCTTACACGGTCCTGTCCTGACACACCGGGAATACTGGCGGCTCGCACTGCTGCAACTAGATTACCAGGAGGATGAAGCCAAGCCTCCTTGGCAATGTCGGCTAGGACCTCATCATTGTAGATATTCTAAAGAACGCCCACAAGATACCGACGAGAGCACAGTGCAGTTTTTGCACTGCGGACCATCATAGTGTTGAGCATCTGAAGGACTGGCGGCTCGCACTGCTGCAAAAATCACCAGGAGGATGAAGCCATATGAAGCCACGCCTTCTTGGCAGCATCGACTAGAGCCTCATTCTTGTATATGGTCTAATGTTCTAAAAAATGCCCACAAGAAGCTGACGTGAGCACAGTGCAGTTTTTTCATTGGGATCTATGAAAGTGTTGAGAAAATAGTGTTGAGCACCGGAAGGACTGGCGGCGCGCATTGCTGCATGTAGATCAACAAGAGGATGCAGCCAAGCCTCTTTTCCAGCATCAGCTAGACCCTCATCCTTGTAGATGTTCTAAAGGAGGCCCACAAAAAGCCGATGTGAGACCGGGAGGACTGGTGGCTCCCACTGCTCCATGTAGTTGATCACCAAGAGGATGAAGCAAACCTCCTTGGCAGCATCGGCTAAGCCCTCACCCTTGTAGATGTTCTAGGAGAGGCTCTCAAGAGGCGGACATGAATGAGCAGACCGCAGTACTTGCACTCGGGACCATCATAGTGTTGACATAATAGTATTGAGCATCGGGAATACTGGCGACATGCACTGCTGCACGCAGTGGATCACCACGAGGATGGAACAATATCAATCCAAGCTTCCTTGGCAGCATCGGCTATGGCCTCATCCTTGTAGATGTTCTAAAGGAGACCCACAAGAAGCCGACATCAGCACAGTGCAGTTCTTGAACTGGGTACCACTACAGCATTGACATCATAGTGTAGAGCACCGGGACTTGAGGCAGCTCGCACTGCTGCAAGTAGTAGATCACCAGGGGGATGAAGCCATATCAAGCCAAGCCTCCTCGGTAGCATCGGCTAGGCCGTCATCCTTGTAGATGTTCTAAAGGTAGGCCCACATGAAGCCGGCTTGAGTACAGTACAGTGCAGTTTTTGAACTGGTAATAATTAGTAAGAGTCAATAATACATCACTGCCAATGAAATTACTGCGATGTGTACCTCAAGGCTCAACATTAGGGCCTTTTCTTTTTCTGGTTTACATAAAAGGCATTGATAGTGTTCCTAAATTCCCAGATCTGATGATGTAAGCGAATAACGCAAATGCCTTCTTCACATCTGATACGTTAGCGACACTGGAAAAAGATGTTAGCAACTACATGATTTCGAATTATTAAGAGCAAATAGACAGCAATTGAACGCGCAGATAACTACGAATGTCATATTGTTACGGAATTAGTTCAGCAGCAGGAACGATAGGCCGTACACAGAGGACACATCAGAAACCAGGACACTCAAGCACTAGCTGCAGCGTCCTTGTCGTCGTCGACTGCCCAGCGACAGAACAACGTCCTCTTCGCTTCGCGACTGTGTACCGTATACTGCCCCCCCCCCCTCCGCCCCGCGGGAGAAGGCACAGCCCCGGGTTAGTCTGGTGGGGTAGGTGCGAGAGGTAGGGTTTTAGGCCGGCGGTGTGCACAAGCTGTGTGGAGGGGGTCACGGAAGTTGAGTTGAGGTGCTGCGACGTGAGTTTTAGGTCACATCGCTCAGTTGCTTCAAGACGCGGTAATGATCAACGTAACGAGGCAGGAGATTCTCGCACATTCCCACACGGCGTGCAGGGAGCAAGTGGAGTACCAGGGAGCCGGGAGGGTAGTGGACGCCACGATGATGATGGTCGTAATCACGTTTTTGAATGTTATATTCCGTCCAGTTAACAAACTACTCAGTAAAAACATACCAAATTTTGAAAAACAGTGCCTAGTCAAAGCAAAAGAGCAAAAATTCCTGTGCTGATTTTTCCAAGAGGACCTAAGTTGGACTGAGCATATCAATCATACATCAGCAAAGATGCCGCGCACTGTAGCTGTCCTCAAAAAGACAAAATACATAGTTCCATTTTTTCTGAGGAAGCAAATGCACCAATAGCATTTCTATTCCAAGTTGTGCCACGCCATATAGGTGATCCTACAAAACAAGTCCTTACATGCTTTCAAACATACCGTGGAAATCACGATATCTGCCAACCGCCGCTTTGTTTTAAAAATGAGTTGCTAAAAGCAGACCAGCTCTAATACTTAAATTACTTTATATGTCATATGTTGAGAAATGTCACTTCCATGAATCCAGCGATGACCTCAGCCATCAAATTAGAAGAAACGGGGCGTGCCGAAAATAAGAACAAATTACGGCTAACAATCCAGAGTTTGCCAAGCAAATCTTACAAACGTTATAGTAAAACCCACATTACAAATTTTATGCTTGCTACAGGTATTCGTTAAACGAATTGCGTATTTGACCTTATGCTTTCAGCCCTTATACTTCTGTACGTTACTTCGACGTTATCATGGGTTTTGTACTTGCCTAAACACTGTTTTTAGAAAGTATTATGCACATACATTTTCTTTCCCGGTTTGTTCCACATGTAAGACGCGCCTCTTTGTTCTGATCCTATGGTAAATGGATCACGCTCTTTATCTGAACATGGTACTTCTTTAATCATTTTCATGTTTGTACTTAAACGTCTGTGTGTGACAAAAATATATTAGTTTCTCGTGATATTTCAGTTTTCTGTTGGATTTTAAACAACCCAGAAATATACTTCAATCCCCCTGCATTTCGTCTTTTCATTTCTGTACGCGCACTGCGCTCGCCAGCAGAGGGACGGACGCATCGTCAGGCATTGTCAGGTTTAACGCGCCCACGTGGTCGGCACGTTAAACCCCTCGAATTTTCCTACGGTAGGGGCGTTACAACGGTCATGCAGTGTCTATGGAGCAAATTGTTGAACATTTTTCGGAAGAGCTTTTCAGTCGGGCCCTGTGGAGGTAAAATATTTTGTTCCTTGGACAACCACTTGCCAGGATGCTAGTTCACGGTTGCTAGTTTCATCTGTGCACCTTTGTTGAAAGAAGTTAGGCATACGTCTACATCACTGCTTGTGATTGCAGAGCCGTTGTACGAGGACCCAAACATGTTCAGCTCCACATCTCCATGTAACACGGAGAGACACGATGTAAAGCCTCCGTAGGGCATCACTACATAAAGGTGCTGGTGTCTTCCCACGGTCGCAAAACTGCCGCGAAGAGTCCTTCAAAGGGCCACCATTCTCAGGAATGTGACGCAGCACTACACTGCGGAAACGACGATGGAGACCACGCTGCGCAAAGCCCCCTAAAATATGCCCCACGGTTGGGGCGTCATATCGGTCATGTGGTGTGCATAGCGAAACTTGTTGACCATTCTGCGTAGAGTTTGACAGTCGCGGCGCTTCAGAAGTAAAACATTTTGTTCCTTGGACAATCGCTTGCCAATACAAATGGATGCTATTTTCCTCTGCACACCTCTCCCATAGATGCTGTCAATAGTTAAGCATATGTCTACATCACTGCTTGTCATCCAAGAGCCGTTGCACCAGGACCCAAACATGTTCAGCTCCACATCCCGCAACTAACACGGGGAGACACGATGTGAAGCTCCTGCAGAGGCATCACGACATGCAGATGCTGGTGCCTTCCGCGGCCGCAAAACTTGCGCGGTTCCCGCTTCAAAGGACCACTATACTAAGGAATTTGACGCAGCACTACGCTTCAGAAACTGCGGACACCACGCTGCGTTGAAGACACCTAAACAAATTGCCCCCCGGCTGGGGCGTTACATCGGTCATGCCGTGTGCATGGCGAAACTTGTTGGCCATTTTTAGAAAGACCTTTTCAGTCGCGGCCCTGCGGAAGTAAAATATTTGGTCCCTTGGACATTCATTTGCAATAACAAAGTGATATCAGTTCCGTCTGCTCACCTGTCTCCTATAGCTGCTGCCAGAAGTTAAGCATATGTCTACATCACTGCTTGCCATCGCAGAGCCGTTGCACGACGGCCCAAACATGTTCAGCTCCACATCTGCGTGCAACACGGGGGGACACGATGTGAAGCCCCCGCAGAGGCATCTGCTACATGCAGATGCTTGTGCCTTGAGCATCACATTGGTCATGCGGTGTGCATAGCGAGCCTTGTGGACCATTTTTCGGAAGTGCTTATCAAACTCGGGGCATTTTGGGTGTGAAATATTTTGTTCCTTGGACATTCACTTACAAAGACAAAAGGATGCTATTTTGTTCTGCTCACCTCCCTCCCATGGCTGTTGCCAGAAGTTAGGCATATGTCTACATCACTGCTTGTCATCGCAGAGCCATTGCAAGAGGTCCCAAACATTCACACCTGCATGTAATCACCGCACGGGGGCGTCTGCAGCGCGCATACGTTGGTGAGTGGCGTTGGTGAGTGGTGAGAGGCCTCTCGGCGGCGGCAACACATCACTTTAGCCCCAGCTTCCCGTATGCGGCACCTCCGGCCTCACCAGTCTCTGCTTCTTTCTCCTTCCTTCTGGAGGTTTCCATTTTTCCTGGTGGCGGGGATTAACCTTTGTGTAGCCAACTGCCCTCAGATGCCTCATAAATGGTTTTAGTTTGGGTGTCCAGCTGGCGGGTGCAGGCCTTGCTTGCAAATCCCTGTTAATATGCCAGTCCAATTGTTGATATGTCGCGCGGTTTTAGCTTCCTTAGTTTCTTGAAAATTTCGATCCTCTAAGCTGCTTACCCAGTGGTCTGCTCGACCTTTAATACGCCTCAGCCGTTTTCGCATTGCTGAGAAGGCTGAGGTTTTTACTTTGAGCCTCGACATGCCTGCCCAGCCAAGGATACCTATTGAGGTTACTCAACCCTCTCTAAAGGTTTTACTATTAGCCATTTTTAAAATTCCTCTATGAATTCAATAGGTAGTATTCACGTTTGAGGGCCCATACACCACGGAGGATTTTTTAGACTTATATATAAGTCTACAAAAGCCGCCACGGTGGCTGAGTGGTTATGGTGCTCGACTGCTGGCCCGGAAGACGCGGGTTCGATCTCGGCCGCGGCGGTCGAATTGAGATGGAGGCGAAATTCTAGAGGCCCATGTGCTGCGCGATGTCAGTGAACGTTCGTTAAAGAAACCCAGGTGGTCGAAATTTCCGGAGCCCTTCACTACGGAGTCTCTCGTAGCCTGAATCGCTTTGGGACGTTAAGCTCCATAAACAAACTAAACTAGAATTATGAAAAACTTTTGTGCTTGTGCTTGGTGCATGACGGCCTAATTTGTCTACGTGCCATAAAACCCAACACTATTTACCCATTTTTATGACGAAGGCATTCAATTTCATCCCACACTGCAGTTGTAGACAAGTCTTACATATTTATTTTTTTAAGAGGAGCAGGATTTCTAAAGAAACTGCTTTGGTAGACCTCAACCTCTTCGCATTCCTGACAAGGCTGAGGTCTTTATTTGGTTCGTTGGGAGCCTGGAGATCGTCGTCCAGCTAAGGATAACCGCTTAGGTTACCCAACCTTCTTGAAAGCTTTTACTAATAGCCGTCTCTGAAATTTCGTTTCTTTGTGAACTTTTTGCACCTTCGACACCAGTGATAATTTTTCAGTTTTTTAAACGTCAGGAATAATTTTTCATATATATCTTGTGCTTGGCGCATGATAGCCTAAGCTCTCAATCTGCCATAAATTACAACAGGATGTGAAGCACTGCACAAATTTTCAGTTTGGTTGAAATCAGCATAGTGCATCTCACTTTCATGGCAAGCAGGCTGTGGAATGCCCACTTACGCCGAAAGTTTGCGGAGCAGCAGTTACATGCAGCCAGCCTCATTGAATGTAGCCTTCATAAGTTCATTTCAGTTTTTCTGTTACATTCAGTTTCTGCTGAAGAGCAATACACACTGAACGAAAATTATGGGGGCGCTTAATTATTATATTGTGCGATGAAAATGGTATGCTATGCTTTCTGTTTGCTGTTACTTGCTTCAAAGTCCAAGGCATTTTGATTTCTGTCGAGTCGTTCTTTTTTGGACTGGCCGTTATCAGCCTTACAACGTAATGCGCACATCGATGTACTGTATTCCCGCGGCAGCTCCTTCCAGGCCTCTTCGTCCTCTCCTCTACAAGTGGAGATAGGAATTTTTTCCTCTTTTTGCCGCGTGCGAACCATGGCAGGCGGCAAGTGCACACAAGTGTCAGTCGCTGCTTCCCCTCCCCTCCCCCCCGCGTCCACAATAAGTCTTCCACCACGGTGTATTAAAATAAATTCCCGTCAACTCGCGCACCAATGGTTCTCAGTAATCTCTCGTTACTGGATGTCTTAACCGTGGAGAAGCATTTCGCGGTCACGCTGATTACGCACCCCGGCAGCAGTCATTTGATGTTGCATGTAGCCGAGTGGGCACCAAAGTGCGCATCAAAATACCTAAGTCTTATATCAAGACTGTCATTGAATATTTTATGTAGAGGAGGGCTGAAGAGACTTGTGCACTTCTAAAATTCTTCTGACTTGTCGATAGGCCCAGCTGTTTCTCAAAGTACGCGCGTAGTTCCAAAACATTACAACAATGCTACTCTTTTTGTGTTGGTCCAAGTTTATTACACTGTTTTTAATGTCCTCTTTTTCTGGCGTTGGGAAAACGTTTAAATGAGCTTTATGGTGACATTTTTTTAACCTTCTGTAAAACATCTAAACAACATACCATTTGTATCGGCCCTCGCCGGGGGCCGTCTGCACCTTGCAAACTTTGGTGATTGGCGACACCACAGGTTACCAAGCATCCGCAGGGACATCCCCGCAGGGGGTTGATGGTGAACAGTGCATCACCACGGACTCGAGCACCGGCGCTTAGCCGGACGTGGCATCGCTGTGTTCGGGGATAAGGGGATCCTGGTGATTGAGCCCCGGCCGAGCGTTTGGACGTTTAAGGCCCATCGGCGGAGACAATGCACCACTTTGGCGCCAGCTTCCTGTCGACGGCACCTCCAGCCTGACCCGACCGGGGGAAATCGGCAGCCGCCTTTTCCCGTCCTTCTCTAAATTGTTTACTTTCCTACCTTCTTTCCGCCTGCTGGCCTGTCTCCTCCTCGTTTCCCTTTTTTTTCCTTTCTTCATGGGCGGCTAGGGTTCACCTTGTGTGGCGAACTACCCTTGGTTTCGTCTAATTTGGTTTTAGTTGAGGTGTACAGCTGGCATGGGCAGGGCGATCGGGTAGCCTATTATCATCACGGTAGACGGCGGTGTATATTAACACCTAAATATAGCGATAGAGGCTGATTGGTGTATCGTAGACGAACAGGACCCTAAATAATGGCAACAACTAGACAACGATATGCGTGCCGTACATCAAAGCGAAATCATCTCAACGCCCGTCATCTCAATGCTAAGAAACCACGCAGCACATCCAATTCCAGAATAATACATAAATGAATATTCAGACACAACATCGTGTAAAAGAGTGTACTTGAAAGCAGGAGCCAACCACGAGTCGATAATATTCCGCAACACAAGACTTTGTTGCTCTTGCTGCAAACTGTACGTACTCTCCGCATTATCGTATGTATAAGGTCGCACCTTGTTCTTGGTGTCCTTCTTTAGAACCTCTCTTAACCTCTTGTTGCAGGCACCCTTATTTTTTTACCTCATCATTCAGGTTGTCGTAGTTCTCGTTGGTGTCTTAAAAAGTCCGCCAATAATTCAGTTGTGGTGACTTTGTCTATCGCCTTTTCTTCCTCTTCCTCTGGCTCATCCTCACTGAAACTCTTGATCATCTCGTCCAGGTCTTCGATGAATTTGCGTCCTTCATCGGTGGTTGCATCCATACCTTTCTTTATGTGGCACATCGGTAGTCATGAAATGGAGGCCTGCTCTCTGGTGAAGGGTTCTTCCAGCCGTACTTCCTTGCAGCGTACACAAGCTCGTCATCAAAAATGAGATTGTACCTAATGAGTTTATGAGTAACCTCAATGGCATACCATATTAACTGTTCCATACAAATGGATTTGTTACCATTGTACTCTTCGAGCAGGCACCATAGCCTCAACGGAGTGTTCCGCGTATTCATTTCAAGTTCGGCGACAGATTCGACAGCGGAGTTTTGAATTACGAACTGGCCTCCAGGTATATTTGCTGCTAACACTTTCAGCTCGCCCAGGCCAACAGTGCTGGAGTTAGACTGAAAAATCGGATGGTTCTAACACCGCAGGTGGTGGTATCCCATCATCAAACGCACCCTCTTTATGCATAAGAGCAAACATGCTAGTCGCCTTCCGTTGTCAAAAGTGACATCTTCGTCGCCTTCATTGTCAAAATCGAAGCCGCCGCCACCAACTTTTTCATCGTAGTCACTTTCGGACGTTGCAGCAACGTCCATTAGAACTTTGCGCTTGCAGGCAACGTATATAGGATGTACGCTCTGGAGTCGCAATGAGTCGATGACCAGCTACGGTTGTCAACACCGGCCATGTATTCGTACAAACACACGAGGTTGCCGGGTTCCCGCTCATACACATACAATGTCAGAGCATTGTTGCCAAAGTTATCTATCAGATGATCGCTGTGTGCTGCGCTAGATGAACAGTCTAGAATCACATGTTTACCCACAATCATCGTACTGTTGATGGCATTCGTAGATGAAGACACGAGAGTTAAGTATCTCTTCCATTGGTCCTGTTCGTCATCCCTCCTCATTTCTTGGTCGCCGCCACCATTCCTCTCGTTTTTCGCCTCTTATTTTTCCTGTTGAAGATCTTATGTCGTTGATCGCCCAGCGAACGAGCCTTGACTCCTGATCATTGCATGTTTCAGCAAAGCGGACGTTCTTTGACTTTAAGCCTATCCAGATACGGCGTGTGGCGTCATCATTGTAGATAGCATATTCAAAGACCGTGTCCTTCCGTTCTTACGGCAGCAACAATGAAATGAGGTAGACGTTAACTGGGTGTGTGTTCTGAGTGGTGGTTCACATGAACTTTTCACTCGATGGCCTCATACTAAAAGAATAAATCAAACTGGCGCGATCATGCACCGATCCCAGATGAAGCAATGCTTTGTTGAACAGTGGGTCCTTTCTCTGGAGGATATTAGTGGATCCTTCCGTAACTGTGGTACTTGAAGAAAACAGGCACATGAGTGTGTCGTATGTCCTGCCATATTCTTTAATGATTGTACTTCCAGGGCGTCATTGAGTCCGTTGTCGCCCTTTGGTGTGCGTTCAGCAAGTCTTCATCAGTTAGATTACCGAGATTGACGTCTTCGTCGTAGGAACGGTCATCATCGTCGCTGTAGCTGCTGAACACACTTAGTAATTCCCTGAGCAGGACATTATCGACAGTCTTGCTTCGCATGAAGAGATTCAAAAGATCTTTCATATAAGAATACACTTTAAGAACGACTCTAGGTAATCAGCGATGACTGTCCTATCTTCGGATGAACTCATGGTTGTCATCTCTTGGTGATTTAACAAGTCCGTTTCGGTACCCACTGATCCCGTGATCATTCTTTCTGCGCAGTTTTTCGCCAGTTTTCAGCAAGCCAGCGTTGTCAGCAAGCCTGAATGCATCGTAATCTCTACAGTGCAGTACGGTAACTGCATGCATTAATGTGATGTACTTCTTGATGAAGATGCCTTGTTCCCATACAATCATGTTAACGATGTTGCTTTAACACTCCCCCTTTCTTCATCAGATGAGCCGAGAATGGCGCCGGCACACAAAGCCCTAATTTCTGCAACACGGGTCACAGCCGCTGTATAATAGTGTTGGATGGCCCAATGATTCAAGGCGAACTTTTCGATGGCTTCGTACACATGCATTGCTGCATTATACGTTGAAAACACTGGTGTAAAACGCAGTTCTGCTATCTTTTGCATTCCACGTCAGTGTCTTCCTGATCCACGAAATTGTCGGGTGGGTTGCCATCATCAGCGCCACTTGGTAGTCGTTTGCATCTCCATTTAGGCAACCCAGCTGCGGTCGAACTTCCTCCAGTTCATCATCCACCATTCAACTGGTTCCGAAGAGCCTATTGATTAGACCCCCCTCCAGTCTGGCCTTGCGATTTGCGTCGGTCCGCTTGTATTTGAAATCCAAACGCTTTTCTCGGCAGAAGGCGTTAACAGCGTAATATCTCGTCACCCACTAGTTGGCGCTGACGCGGTCGTATACATCATTCCCGAAGGCGGTTTCGCCCCACAGTGGCTCTTTGGCAGCTATCGCATAACCGCGATGTTTGGTCAGGCGTTGATTTTCGTCACTACACATCAGGCCGAACGTCCAAATGTAGGCGCAAGCTTCGTGGATGATATCGCTATCCCAATATTGCGCTGTTAAAGGGAAATACCACAGGACCGAGTTAGTCTCAAATTTTTTCACAGTATCTTTGTCGAATGGCGGGATCCCGTTGTCCGAGTCGTGGTAGATGAAAGGCACTGTCTTCAGTATTTTCCATTGCGATGAAGGCGATGTGCAGGATGCATACCAGCATTTCATCTCAACTATAAACGTAGCCGTAATAGCCCCGCTGGTATGTCACTATCACGTCTTTTTCCTCGTCGTCCGACGGGCTGTCCATATTGTCATACAGACTACTGCCTTTTCCCCAAAAACGAACGAAATTGGGAAGTAACAACGAAGGCGCTACCATCTTTCAATGTGCGCCTCATTTTTCAGACGCCATGGTCGTTCAGTACATGTGGAAACTTGGTCTGCTTGAAAATAGAGCACTCACTTTTGTCTTGTAGTTTTCCTTGAATAATCTCGATGTATTTCACCAGGAGCAGCTCGTCGATGTTAGAGGTGCCTTGGATAGCAGACTCGATTAAAAAAAACTTCCGATCACTGTTGCTCCTAATGAAATCTTGCGATTTTTGAACACAATGCCAGTAAATTCAAACATGGTTCTTTGCGTTTCTTCGGAGGGGCACATGACCTCTTCAAACGTGAATTCGATCGTGTTGAAGGAGCAGACGATTATTGATGCCAGATGATTGATGCCAGATGAAGACAAAGAGAAAATATATTTACTCAACTAGTCTCGTCTAGCTCAACTAGACAAGACTGCCCTCCAATGGTTTTACATGCAATTTTAAAGCTTTTGAAAGAAAGAAGTTAGGGCGGTCATATATAGAGTCCCGCCCTAACCTTCGACTACCAATGGAGGTAGCCACGGCCCCTGAAGGTTGGACCCAACTTTGAGCAACACATAGAGAAAACATTCTGAAAACCTTCTCCACGGTGGGGGGGGGGGGGTTCTTGCCCTTATTGCTTGATGCTTCCCCTTTCCTGCCGCACCCGCGCGTCGCCTCTCGAAGGAAGAAACGTTTTTTTAGCTTATTGGCGGGACCACTAATCTACTGGCTCACCGCAGGAATGTCAGACGGCGGAGAACCGCGACGCTTCGGTGCCATCGAGAATGCCAAAAAAAAAGAAAAAAAAGTGGCCCATCGCGGATTGCGAGGTGGTTCGCATTCTTCCGCCGTGGGAATGCTGCCTAAGACCAAGCGGCACCACGTGCTCGTTGTGTGCGCCTCGCATGCTTTCCTGGTGCGCTTAACAAAGCCACATGTCTTCGGCCGTCACAGCGGTGCTGTCAAGCAGCCAGTGCCTCCTGCGCCTTTGCCACTGCTTGCGGGCGGGGGGCGGGGGGGGCAGCACCTGGGTAGGGGGGAGCTTCGAGCTTCACTGAGAGCTTTCCACGTAGACCGGAGATCCGCAGTGACCGCAAACTAAGGAAATGGAAAAAAATGTACGCGTTGAAGTGCGGCCTTACAATGCCCGTCTTCATCTTGGCAGCAGCAGCGGCGCTAGCCTAGCGGCTAAAAGCCAGGAAGCACAACAGGCAATAATGAAGGGGAACGAAAATATGTGTACTTTTATACCAGCTAACATTGGTTATTATCCTCCTTATCCGACAAGGGTCGTCTAAATAGAAATATGTGAGGGAGATAAGTGGACATATACCAAAGAGAGATTATTGTCATTATTGTTTTTTATTGCAATATCACAAGTGTCAGGGCATTGTGATTAAAAGTCTATGCGATATCGACAGATTATTAATCGCCCGCTGTCATTATTTATCTATCTTTCTTTCTTGCGACCGTTGGCTTGCCTCATCATACGCAGGTACATTCGATAGAGAGATTACTCGTCAATGGCTCATCGCAAGTCGGGCATTGTAAGTATATACGATCGATAGATTATCATTCGCCCGTAGCTCACTGCAAGTCAGGGCATTATTTATTAATCGCCCATGGCTGATAGAGATTATTATTCGCCCATGGCTGATAGAGATTATTATTCGCCCATGGCTGATAGAGATTATTATTCGCCCATGTCTGATAGAGATAATTAATCGCCCTCTGCTGATAGAGATAATTAATCGCCCTCTGCTGATAGAGATAATTAATCGCCCTCTGCTGATAGAGATAATTAATCGCCCTCTGCTGATAGAGATAATTAATCGCCCTCTGCTGATAGAGATAATTAATCGCCCTCTGCTGATAGAGATAATTAATCGCCCTCTGCTGATAGAGATAATTAATCGCCCTCTGCTGATAGAGATAATTAATCGCCCTCTGCTGATAGAGATAATTAATCTCCCGTGGCTTATCGCAAGTCACGGAATTTTAAGTATATACCATAGTGAGGCAGAGATTATCAGTCGGTCGTTGTCATTATCTTTCTTTCTTACATTCAGCAGCAGTTTTTGAGGGGTGGGGAAGCTATTCATCATCGTCGCCGCCATACAAAGTAACGCATACTCGCATGGCCGCTAATATATGCGAGGTCAATATACCGGCGTATTTTACAGTAATGTTATTTACGCAGTTTGTGTGAGAGCAGTCCCTGTCGTCACCCAACCAAGTATTGCAAAAGGATATCATTTTACAGTCCTCCCACATTCTATCTTGGGTATGTGAAGTCTCTTTGAAAGCCCAGTGATAAGAGACTTTCGGTCGAGCCCGTAGCGTGAGGCGCCGAACAATCCATTTCGCCCATTCGAGCACTACTGTCGTTGGCCCTTCGTTCCGTCGGTTGCCGCGTAAAGGTATTGCACGCATTTATTCCATCTATGAAATGAAATTTGTCTTCGGGTATGTTTCATTGCTGAAAGGTTTGTGTACTTGTTTTGTGCACTTGTAGTTTGTTTAGCGTTATTAAAGACTTGCAAACGAATCGTTGGCCTGTCGTATGATGTCGTTTAAGATGCCCCACTGTTTGTCGGGGCAGGATCGTCACTGGAAGCACTATGGCCTCGGGAATTATATTGTCGGCGATGCCTCAAGGCATTTGATAGTCGTGTAGAATCTTGCATACTACTGCTTTCTGACCGTGCGGCATAGCAAACTTGTACCCTAACGTGTGTAGTGCGCATTTAGTTATAAACACTGCCAAACTGCTTTGTTGCCTGACTTCTTCGCTAGGCGTAGATATCCAATAGCATTTTTGAAATGTGTAGCCCATATTTCCGCGTTTACCGGCAAATACACAGACGTACTTGATTTGTTTGGAATTTTCTTTAGTGAAGAGGATGACGACGACATAAATATGACCGGTTGGTTTCGATGCTATGTAGCCGTGCCCGGAGGCGCATCCCAAATCCTGTCGCCGTACGCCACACTATATTCTGGTGGACTCGTACCATACACGACGCATCCGTAAGCGTTGGCGGGAATGATTAATCGCTTAACGTGAATGTAAGCACACCTTCTTGCGAACGGTGCTGAAAGCACCACACCGTCTTAGACGCACTGACCCAAAGCCATGGGTAGCACGTTTGCTTCGATAGCGTATTCGTTATTTCGGTGTAACAATGCTTTTGTTTTGCCGTTTCTAACCCACATTTTCCACCTGGCTTTATACCACTATTAGATAGAGGTGGGTGGCTGGCACGTGACCGAAGAACACATTTCTTATGACTTCTGTTATGTCAAATAATGATTGCGTTCTGAAAAGGGTGCAGACCACAGAAATAAAAAAAAAACACAGAGCGTCTAGAAAAATGTCCCCCTTCTTAGTTTCCGAATGTCAGATCGATGTATTAGGCACGGGCGACAAGCTGACAAATATGCCCAGTGGTGATCTTATCGAAATGAAAGACAACGTCAAGCACTCCAAACTGTCCGACATAGTCTCGAGCTCACTGAAGCAGAAATGGTGGAGGATCTTAAAGAGCCAAACGTCGCAAATGTCCTGTGCATCAAAATGAGAACAAAACAAAGAAATTCCAACCGAGCACCTCGCCCTCCCCTTCTGTACCAGCACACTCCCCAAATACATCGAAGTAGGTTACTTGAAAATCAAGGTCCGACACTACGTCCCAAATCCCAGATGTTTTAACTGTCAGCGATATGTCCATGGGTCCCACAGTTGCCGTGGTCGAAAAACCTGCGTGAAATTTGCCTCGCATGAGCATGCTTCAGAAAACTGCGAAACAGCAGCACTGTGCCGTGCGAATATGAAGGGGGCCACCCGCCTACTCCAGGTCTCGCCAAAAATGGAAGACTGAAAAAGAAATCACTATCAAAACAAAAGAAAACTTCTCGTACAAAGAAGCGCATGTGCGACTGTCACACACATTTGGAACACACATTTGGAACAACACCATGCCTTATGCATGGTGTTCATACACTTCATACAAAGAACATTTACATAATGTAGAAGTAAGGGCAATTGACGGTGCCTCTCAGTAAATGGAGCTTCTTAGCAGTCGGCAGTCTCTCCCAGCAAAGGGTATCTCTCAAGAGGGGGGGCGCTCTCTGGTACTAAACCAGCACCTCGTCAAATCCTCTTCTTCTTCTCCAGATCCCTAGCTGGGGAATGCAGTTCGAAGAATGGTGTCCAATCACACGATGGCTCTGATGGTACCACCCGCGGCAGGGCGGTCCTGATGCTCTCTCGCAACTCGGTCGAGAGAAAGGGAACAGGACCCGGTCACGTTGTCGTCCACGCAGCCTCCAGGTGGGCGCGCACGCGTGTCCGGCCCGCGCCTATGTGGACCCGGAAGGCGCTTGCGTGACACAGGAATGCAGGCGGTCTCCCAGCAGGGGTTGAAAGATCTTCTTCTGATGACCGGAACGCGGAACCTCTGTCGAAGGCGTGGCACTCGGGCAATTGTTCAACCCCAGCGTGACTGAAGAGGGCAACACTGATCTTGTACTTCGTCGTCTGATGACCGGAATGAATACGTGGGGACGCTATTATCTTCTCTGCACCCGGTGACCTTTTCTTTTGATGTCCGCCAAGGCTGATATTCTATTGCCGAAAAAGCATTCTTTGTACCTCAAACACCTATTTTTAAAAGATAGCGGTGGGGTTCCCAAAAGCACTTGGCATATGCAACAAGTCTCTCAAATGTGGCGCGCCACAGCGTTAACAAAGTTTGTGAGGAGCAAAGGGCGACGAGGGCGACACGAACTACCATATACCACAACTAAGACATGAAACTCCCACACTGACCTTCTAAAAGGTAGTGTGGTCGCAAGCTTATACAGAGTGTCCAGGCTAACTTTAGCCAAGGGTTAAAAAGAAGATATTTCAGGTCGACCAGGGAAACAACTTACACCTACCGACCGGCTTAGGCATCATAGGAATTTTTTCTTTTGCAATTAATTATTGAGCAATTAAGATAATTTTTCTACATGCGTAACTATTGACATTAGACACTCAAGCGCCACACTCAGTCAAGCGCAAGCGAAGAGTACAACGGCGAGTTCACACTGTATTAACTCGAACTCCTGATGCCAAACTGCAGTGCCACTGCGGTTGGTCCGGATGCAATTCATTACAGCCTACTGCAAAATCTCCCTCCTTGCCTTAAACCATTGTTGTCCCTGTTCAACGGTATTTCGAACACATGTAAGCTGCCTAATATTAGACTGGAAAACTGCAGTAGTCATTCCAATACTAAAGCCGGGAAAAGACCGATGCCTTGCATAAAGCTATCGTCCGGTAACTTTTGACCATTTGTCTCTGCCCAAACCTTTGAATATCTCGTCAGTACAAGGCTACTGTACATTGCAGAAATAAAGAAGCAAATAGATCGATTCCAGTGTGGTTTCCGACATTACCGATCTACGGTCGCTCTATTGGTGCACCTAGAGACACATCCTGGAGGCCTACGCAAATGGCTAATGTCTGCCGGTATTTTTATCCAGCAAAAGCATACGACACAACCTGTAGGTATGGCGTCCTCCAGGACCGCGGCAGCACAGAAATTCCCGCACAAAGGCTCCGCTGTACTGAAGTCCTTTTCCTTAACTTCAGTCCAATTGGGGCAACACTCATCCTGACGTGTGCGTTTATATGCGGATTTATGAGATATTAACAGCACTTGATAAAATATTTATTGAACATAATAAAAACGCAGTATTACAGACTCCAGAAGTGCCATGACTACAATTAGCTCGAAAGAAAGATGAAAAAACCTTTTACTATATATCCTGCAACCACTTCATCAGCTTGCGACAGGCGCGTAGAGTGGGCACTTCGGCTGGGTTCCAAGGAATGTTGGGATTCAAGGAAACGAGCTCGCTGACTCCGTGGCAGGAAATGCAACTAGGCGCGATGCCTAAAGAATGAAGATTCCATGCCAAGATTATTAAGAAGCAATTAAGCGAGCTTTTAAATCTAAATGGCAGGAAGAGCGAACATAACCTTGAAGCAATTAATAAAATGCACTTCATAAATCCAAACACAAAGGAAGGATTGGAAACGAAGGTTTGGAGGTCACACACTCACCACACCATTATTTGCTCAAGGCAGCAGAACCAGAATGCTCACCCTGCAGTGGCCCGCATTCAGTCGTTCACATCATTTTAACCTGCCCAATTTATGAAACGCATCGTTATTCTCATTTTCCAAATATACTGATCTTTTAAACACTTGAATATGAAATGTTCTATAGCTTTTCTTAGCACATTATATAAAGGGTACCCAGTCGAAGACAAGAAGGTGCCGTAGCCATGCACGGTGGGAGGCAATTCCTCGCCCTCTTGCTCTTGGCTATGCCCAACACTCAGCCTCCATTTCAATCTTCTTTTACCGCCCTCTTTAGTCATTTTCAGTAATGATGTTTAGATCTCGTGATTTTGTCCAACCATTTACACTGCATTTTTGTTTTCGTATTGTGCGTAGCCTTTCATGATCGCGTAATTCTCATAATTCAACTAGATTTAGATGAACATTACTTTGGCGCTCCTTGGCCTTAGTCGACTTTGCACCAATAAACTCCCAACTTACTACTAACACCATAGTTACATACTCTTAGCCAAAATCAGTTCCCTTGGGGGCAATAGCAGCCGTTAATCCGCGTGAGCAGCCCGAAAGAATCAACTGCGACCGCGTGCGTGCCATATGTGGACTTCACGGACCAAATGCCTGGTTTAGGGTGCCGATTCTGCCGCTGGAACGCTTAAGAGGTGCGTCGGTTTGTTGGAAGAAATGTTTGCCGTTCAAACAACCAGATGGCGCCACTAGTACGCACTTATGGTTATTTTTCTGTTTGCAAACTAACAGAGGGCTTGTGAGATATGGCGTAAAAGTCCCGAAAAACACCAGCGATTAGCGTATGGAATGTTGCATACGCAAATGGTACGTTGACAGCGTCGCTTTATACACTTTTCTCCCCATATGTGTGTACGCCAAGAGCGGCGAAGTGATGGCTGGCCAGTGTGCACGAGGCAGCATTTCGGCAGCGACAGATTTCGCTCACTTTCGCCGCCGAATTCCCAAGTGTACTGAGCCATAAGGCCAGTGACGGTACCGCCGCTGTAGGTGACGAAAATAATGGACTGCTTAGCGTGAGAAAAAGGCTTTGTAGAATAGAAGCGACTGGCAGCTGGGAAAGTGCATAAACAAGTACTACGAGCTTCAGTACGTACCGAATGTGAGTTGAAAGGCTGACCGTTAAGGGAGCATAAGTAGTTTCATATCTTAATGTAGTTCTTCATGATGAAGCCAAGAACTCCCACCGTTCCATCAATCTCGTTGTGTGTTTTTAGCGACTTTGTATTGTGACATAATAGAAAGCAAACATCAGTCGGCTATACTTTTCTGCGAAGCTCCACTGAATACAAATCTCACTGCTTTAGGTGGCCACTTGCCTACGCATTAATATGTAATGACAGATTTAATACCCTCAAAAACCGCCCCACCTTCCCTATAACTTGGGAGCTCATTCAGCTTATTTGGGACGAAGTTCAATTTCTAACGATCCCATTGGATCACAGCTGTCGTCTACGCAATACGCACTCTACTGCTCCTTCTTATGCTCTGGGAAACCTACTGATGAGAACAAATGAACAGAATGCACACCTTTCTGGTGTGCGGTGAACTGTTACATCTATCTCGCTGCGTGATTATAGCAACATCGTAATATGAGATCACAACATATACATCAGTTGGCGTTTCTGCGAAGCTTCGCTGAATACAAATGATACTTATTGAGGTAGATTTTCCTACTCTATTATTACACGAAATGTCATATCTCAATCCTCTGAAAGCCACCCCCAAAGCAAGAATTTTATTAGAGCTTACGAAGAACGAGGCTCGATTTGTAACTGTCACGCTGGAGCACAGCTGTACCATACTGAAAGCCACAACAAAGACGAGCGCTGCATTTATTAACGACTTAAAGACAACATGAACGGATAAGCGCAAGCGTTCAGTTAACCATTTGTGTTGTCTTCACTCTTCGTCAAAACAGGGCACCCATGCATATCATGCTCCAGCGTGCGCACTCAAGCACTTGATACTTGAGGCGTCGAAAAGTAGTGTTCGCTTCGGTACTTGCGCTGTGTACTCGCACAATCTAGCATGGGCTATCTTGGAGATCACTTCATCCGCTACCTTAATAATGGCACTGTCTTCAGAACATGCTCGGTACCTTCAGGGAAGCATGGAGCGAGGTACATTGCGACTGGAACCGGAAATCTAGTTACAGTCCGGCACTTGGTGATAGACAGCGCTAGGTAAAAGCACTAGCCTCGCTCCGAGCCATTATAACCCGACAGAAAGTAATCTTTTCACATCAGGCTGTCGATTCATCAGCACATATTTGTTTTGAGGATTCATGCGAAAGTGACGCCACTTTGCATTCCATGACGCCATAATCGCAAAGGCAGCACCGCATACTCCCGAATAGCAAAGCCTCCTTCGGAGCATTGGCAAGGCCCTCATCCTTTGTAGACGTTCTAAAGGAGGCCCACAGAAAGCCAGCATGAGCACAGTAAAGTTCTTTAACTGGAGATCATTATAGTGTTGACATAATGTTGAGCGCTGGGAGGACTAGCGGCTCGCACTACTGCAAGTAGATCACCAGAAGGATGAAGCTATCTGATATAAAACTCCTTGGCAATGTCTGTTAGGCCCTCATCTTTGTAGATGTTCTAAAGGAGACCCAAAAAACCGATATGAGCACAGTGCCTCTCTTTATCAGGGGACCATCATAGTGTTGACATCATAGTGTTGAGCACCGAGAAGACTGGCAGCTCGCACTACTACAAGAAGTAGACCACAAGGAGGATCAAAACATGAAGCCAAGCCTTCTTGGCAGTATCGGCTAGGCCTACATCCCTGTAGATGTTATAAAGGAGGCCCACAAGAAGCCAACATGAGCACAGTGCAGTTGTTGAGCTTTGGACTATTATAGTCTGACGTCATAGTGTTGATAACCGCGAAGACAGGCAGCTCACACTGCTGAAAGTAGATCACCAGCAGGATGAAGCTTATGAAGCGAAGCCTCATTGGCAACATCGGCAAGGCCCTCATGGTTATAGATGTTCTAAAGGAGACCCACAAGAAGCCGACGTGAGCCCAGTGCAGTTCTTGAGCTGCGGACTATTACAGTATTAACATGATATAGTAGAGTACCCGGAAGAATGGGGCTCGCACTGCTGCAAGCAGTAGATCACGAGCAGGATGTAGCCTTATGAAGACAAGGCTCCTGGGCAGCACGGGATAAACCCTAATCTTGGTAGATGTTTTAAAGGAGGCCCACAAGAAGCCAACTTGAGCACAGTGTAGTTCTTGAGCTGGGGACCATCCTAGCACTGACATCATAGTGATGAGCGCCGGGAAGACTGGCGGCTCGCACTGCTGCAGGAAGTAGATCACCAGCAGGATGAAGCCATATGACGCCAAGCCTCCTTGGCAGCATCGGACAGGCGTCATCCTCGTATATGTTCTAAATGAGGCCCACAAGAAGCCAACATGACAGTGCTATTCTTGAACTGGGGCCCGTTATAGTGTTTACATCATAGTGTTGAGAACAAGGAAGGCGGGCGGCTTGCATTTCTGCAAGTAGTATGTCACCAGGAGGATTACTCCAACCCTCATTGCAGCGTAGGCTATGCCCTGATCTCCGGAGATGTTCTAAACGAGGTCCGCAAGAAGCCGGCGTGAGCACAGTGCTGTTCGTAAAATAAGGACCGTCATATTTTTGACATAATAATGCTGAAAACCGAGAAGACTTGCGGCTCGCACTGCTGCAACTAGATCACCGGAACGATGAAACCATAAGAAGCGAAGACCCCTTGGCAGAATCGGCTAGTCCCTCATGCTTGTAAATATTCTAAGGGAGGCCCACAAGAAGCCGACGTGAGCTAAAGGCAGTTATTGAACTGAGATCTATTATAGTTTTGATGTCTTAGTGTTGAGCATTGAGAAGACTGGCGGCTCGCACAGCTGCAAGTGGTAGATCGCCAGCTGGATGAAGCCATATGAAGCCAAGCCTCCTTGGCTGCATCGGATACGTCCTCATCCTTGTAGACGTTCTGAAGGAGGCCCACAAGAGGCCGGCGTGAGCACAGTGCAGTTCAAGAATTAAGGTCTATCATACCGTTAACATCAAAGAGTGGAGCGCCGGGAAGACTGGCGGCTCGCACAGCTGCAAGTGAATCAGCGAGAGGATGACGCCAAGCCCACTTGGCAGCATCGGCTAGGCTCTCATCCTTGCAAATTGTCTAAAGGGGACCTACAAGAAGTCAACATGACAGTGCTGTTCTAGAAGTGGGGATCATTATCGTGTTTACATCATAGTGTTGAGCACTGGGAAGACTTGCTGCTCGCACTGCTACGTATAGATCACCAGCAGGATGAAGCCATATGGAGCCAAGCCTCCTTGGCAGCATCGTCATCCTTGTAATTGTTCTAAATGGGTCCCACAAAAAGGTGGCCTGTAAATAATGTGTTCCATGAACCAGGGACCATCATAGTGTGGAGCACCAGGACTCCCAGCGCGCACTGCTCCAAGTAGATCTCCAGGAGGACTCTATTGAAAAATCTCGTATATATGTGTTCAATGTGTCTCATATATACGCAATTATTGGATATGTGTCCGCATATATGGTCTTATGAATACGTGCTCGTATGGCATACGCATTCTCTCCACGTATGGCGAAACACATATATACGGGTGATACGTGCCTCATATATACGCTATTGGATATGTGTCACTCCCGTCCCTAGTATATACGAGGGCCACGTAACCTTCGTACAGATACGAGGGCCTCGACATGGGGATACAATGGCCTTGCAACACGTACTCTGGTGTACAGTTAATAGCTCTGAATATGTAGGCTACCTGAATGAACGTGCAACCCTTCAGTACAGCAAATTCTGCATCCCAGCACTAAATACCGGACTGTAGTCAATGAAATAAATTTTCTTGCTGCCTTTATTTCATCATTTTTATCTGACTACAGTCATTGACTACAGTCATTGACTACAGTCATTGACTACAGTCATTGACTACAGTCATTGACTACAGGGGCAGGTGCAGGTGATGATTACTTGATGTCCCTCAGCATGTCCGCCAGGTAGCAATTCAACTGCTCTGCGCATTTTCTGATCCTCAGCAGCTTGTGCAGCTTTGATGTATGCATCAAATGCATCTGAAAGAGTATTAATCATCACAAAATTGAAGACATGCAGGTGCTGTAAAACGAAGGTATTTAAGTCATGCACACTTAAAAAAACAAATGCCTTTGTCAGTCAGGAAATGTACCTAAATAAAAGAGGCTTACTGCCCACAGCTGCTAGTTTTTCTGAGCTTATCCGAGGCTTCTGCATGGCACCAGCCTTAAGGAATTGCCGGCATACTGAGCCGGTGATGCTCCTTCCCTGAACGCTCTTTCCCCTAAGGCTTTTCGGGGAAGGAGCATCACCAGGAAGGAGCGTCACTTTTGTGGGGAACCCCACAAAAGTTTTGTGGCGTCCTTGCAAAACAGGAAGTCTCGACCTTGGGAAAGAAGCCAGCGCCACCGCTCTGCACTGACAATTTCCGTTCCCGAGGTGGACCTGCAATAAAACAGCTGCAAATATGCTTTGTATAAAGCCCTATAACAGATTGGGGAGAGAGTTATTTGCCACATTAAAACTGCTAAAACCCTATTCCTCAGGACTCCTATATGTAACATTACAAAAATGGCAGTTTTTCCTTGCAAACGCTACTAATGATAAAACATGACACATCGCTCTCTCCTTCGGAGTGATCAGCGCGATGGGCCACCAGGTCACGTTTATGTGCAATCATATAAGCTGCCTTTGACAACATAGATGAGCCTTTTTATCTCTACTTCAGGCTCCACTGCACCCTGGCAACAGTAATGCTGCCAAATATTCGGAAGCACAGAACTAACAGATGAAAGATTATGAATATTTAAAACACAGCAATTAAATCTTAGCACAAGAGGCTGTGCTAATTAGAACATGAAAGGTGAAAGGTTGTAGTCATGGTCTAGTGATCTAAGAGTTCATTAAGCAAAGCTGCCCTGAGCTGTCACAGGTTCAAATTGTGCCTGGGGCTCCTGTGCAGGCGATTTTTTTCCGCTCCATGCCATTTGGATGGAAAATTTCACGTGTCCGAGAGGTGTGCACTGATCCTCAGCCCTATACGTTTCCACAGTTTCTAGATTTTTTGCCTGCAGTTACCAAGAACGAGAGCTAAAAGCATTTCAAGCTTACAAACTAGTTCTAAATATGAGAAGCCATCGTACCTGGCCATTGACCTCAGCAAGAACACCTGGATTCCATGGTGCAGCAGGACCCATGCTAGTGGAAGCCTGGAAAGTGTGCAAAGTGTTCGCATTTGCAACAAGAGTAATGTACAGTGTCCGTGAAGTCTTAAGGCCAAAGGCTCTTCGCTTCAGCCGCATAACAGAGCCATTACAGCAATATTAAAGACCAAGTGACCTTGAAATGCTAGCAGGTTTCTTCTTGCGATACAGAAGCTTCCTGCTTGACTACAGTTTTGAATGATCCGCTACATGAATTATTCTAGGAACATTGATTTCACTGCAGCTGAATGCTGTAGCCTTAAAACTTTTGACCTAGACTGTACATGGTACATTAAAGGGACAGTGAGGAGAACTCAATCAAATTTCGTTTGTAAGCAAAATCTGATAGTTCAGCATTTCATGGCTTTGTTGCCGCTTGTCCGAGAGCAATAGATGAATTTATTTCAAAGAAATTTGCATTTGAAGTTGAAAAAGTTTTTCCCGCCACTCCGATTCAAACTCGGGAACTCTTATGACATCACGGCGCACTCCTTTGACGTTACAGGACGCAGTGACGTGAAACATGACGTAAACGCAGACTCCGTGATTTCTCGCGGCTAACGGTGCGGTCTAGCAGCAGCCAAAATGAAAGCTACCGCCGCCACACGTTGAAGGCATCTATCGGGGGTCGCCACCATTGCATCGTTTACGTTTGCACCAGCATCTTGCCGGCGTTACGATGGATCCCGAGCCCGATGACAAAGTTCTCGCAAAAACTCCGGCCTGCATTTCAACGACCTCTGCCCCACAGAGCGTGCGATGGCTTTGAGGGAGCACGGTTAGTTAGGCGCCGGCGGGTCGTTCCCCCTTCCGCCATGACCAGCCGTTGCAAATTAAATATCATAACCCCAGTGCGGGGAGTCGCGAGGGGCCAGGACAAAGTCAGTGCGTCGCGCCCATCGGAGGCTGGCCGGGGCTTTGGAGTCAACAGATTGTGATTCCTTGAACGGCGCGGTTGCACGGTGCAGAAGACGGCGTTTAGGTCTCCCACGGTTGCAAGGGCAAAGTTATTTATTTAATTTTTTTGCCACAAAAACGGATGGGTACTCAAGGGCGTTCGCATTTAAAGTAGGCGGCTTGAAAGTAAAGCCGACGCTTCAACTGCTTCTGCGCGTTTCTGGAGGTACAGGGTCCACTGGATCGAGTTCTCTCGCCCACTTGCATGTACCTTCAGATGTGTACTGTGAATGGATTAAATTAGCCGAGAGCTCGAAAAGAACAGCACCGCCCAGCGACCGAAGCTATTAAATTATGTCACAACGCGCACCTCGCCGCGGAACCGTATCAGTCTGGTCTGGCTGGCACAGCGGGCGCACTCGGCGCGAAATAGACATGCTCCAAGTCTCCGTCAGTGTGGTCAGAGTGCGCCTAAGCTGCCGAACGCGTCACCGGTCAAGCGCAGTTGGAGTATAGAGGGTCTCGCTTTGGCCGACGTGACGTTGGTGTGCAGTGCGCGCGCATGCGTTACGCCAGGCTATAAACGCGCATTAAAGGGACACTGAGGAGAAATTGAGGTTGCCTTGTATCGATAGAATACAAGCTCCTGATCACAAAAACGCCGCTCTTAATTACTGAAAACAAAGCTCTTGTAAGGCAGAAAATAGCAAGAACCAAAATACAGGTATCGCCAGCACAGGCCAATCTCGCAAGTACAAGCGTGGCGACGTCATAGGACAAGAGACGGAGTAATTGGAGGAATTTTCCTTTCTACATGGAAGCCACGAATCTCTGAGGCTGACAGAGGAAGGCTGCGCGGTTTAATATTGAAGTAAGTTTTGTTGTAAAACCTATAGTGCACTTTTATTACACAAGGAAGACAGACAAAAGACAACATGAATGTTGGAAGCAAACAAAATCGATGCTTGGCGGCGCCACAGGCGGCCAGAAAGTTTCGATTTTTTATGGCGCTTCGCGTCTGTGAGCTTTGGTTGCCCCGTGGTACTGTTTTTGACGCGCCTCGATTTACGAGCGCCGAACAGCAGAGCAACTCCACGTGCCGCTTCAAGTGCTTGTTAACCTTTGAAGGAGCCTGTTAAGGCTGGTCAGATGATCGCCACGGTCGATGAAAAACTATGGTGGCACGACGGTCGGTGATCGCACAAGGCAGTTAGCAGTATAAAGAGCACTTGTGTCGTCGTACGCTCGCCGGCGAAACATTCCCGGCTGTGCCAGTCAACTTCAAACTACTTAACGGAAATCATTTATTAGGGACGGGAGACAAGGTACAAGGCAGCTAAAAAAAAATTGATGGCCTAGCTGTGTTAGGCCAGGATATACGTAGCGAAAGCGCGGAGACTTCTGCATCGGAAGAGTACATTCACTAGATGCGCCTTTATTCATGGGTTAAATCTTGAGCCGTCGTGGCGGAGTGGTAGTCTCCGCCTCAAACTACAAAGGCCCTTGTTCGATTCCGAGCCTCGGCACAGGTTTTTTTTTTTTTTCAGTGAGTGGGCGGGGTGTTTCAGTGGCTACTTTAGGTGCCGCCACTGAATACGTTGGAATAGCTTCATGTAGGAAGGAAAATTCCTCCAACGTGGCGTCTATTGTCCAATGACATTATCACGCTTGTACTTGCGAGATTGCCCTGTGGCGGCGATACCTGTATTTTGGTTCTTGCTATTTTCTACTTTACAAGAGCTTTGTTTTTCAGTAAGAGTTGCGTTTTTGTGATCAGGAGCTTATATTCTATTGATACAAGCCAACTTCAATTTCTCCTCAGTGTTCCTTTATTTGGCATCTCCAGGGGATTTTAAAGCACTTTGAGTTTACTATCACATTACACTTCTTGAACCTGGTCTCAGTTGCAAGAAATAATTCTGCAAAATAATGTAATGTCAACAACTAGAACACAAACAAAAACTGCATTTCGACCACAAAGCCATCGCTAAGCAAAACTGCTCTGAGCTGCCACAGGTTAAAATTGTGCCTAGGGCTGCTCTGCAGGCAATTTTTTTTCTGCTTCATATCATTCGGACAGAAAATTTCCCATTCCCAGAGGTGTGCAGTGATACTCATCCCCATGTTTCCAGTTTCTAGATTGTTTGCCAGCATTTATCAAGGATGAGAGCTAAAAGCATTTCAAGCTTACAAAATCATTCTTGTAAGATCGACAATTGGGCTTTGATCCCCAGCGCCCCGTGCTGAAGAAGGAGCAAAACACAGGCGGAAGACGAGGCTGACAAAGTTCACTTTGGCGCACAGGAACGCTTGGCTACCGAGGTGCGCTGAACTAGCAAAGATTGTGGCCGTCGACACTTCTTGTTAGCACTGCGCACCCAGCCCCTCCACAGGTGTAAAGACGCAAATCAAACAAGAAGTGTGGACGGCCACAATCTTTGTTAGCACGGCGCACCCCGGTAGCCAAGCGTTCCTGAGCACCAAACTGAACTTTGTCAGCCTCGTCTTCCGTCTGTGTTTTGCTCCTTTATCAGCACTGACCGATGGGGCATCAAAGCCCACTTGTCTTACATTCTAAATATGCGACACCTTCATACCTGGCTGCTGACCTCAGCAAGATATCCGGGTTCTGTGGTGCAGCAGGATCCATGCTAGTGGAAGACTGCAAAGTATGAAAAGTGTTCACATTTGCTACAAAAGACTAATGTACAAGGTAAATTAAAGGTCAACTTCAGAGGATTTTCAAACATATTCTGTTTACTATCACATTACACTTCTTGAGCCTGGTGAGAGTCCCGAGAAATACCATTAATGAGAACACAAAAAAACTTGATTTCAATCAACAGATCAAAATATTGTCACGTGCTGCGCATGGGCTCTGAGGAATAAAGAAGACGTGCGGCGGCTGGAAGTAGAAGAGAAAGTCAAGGATCCTGCCGCCGGCGCACCAGGCTCCTCTCGACCTGCCTTGTAAATAATATTTGTAAATAGAACCTGTAACAGTGTGGTGCAGGTGCTGGGTCGATCACCACGGATCCCTCTCGCAACCGCTGCAGCCGAAGAATCGCCGGATTGCCACCGTTGCCCGTGCAAATGCCCAAGGAAGCCGACGCACGACCGACCGGCGCCGCAACGCCCGCTTGGCACCACTACCGTGAGCCGCGGACGTTTTCCGGAAAGGCTGGCGAAGACGTGGATGATTGGCTCACCAATTACAAGCGGGTGAGCAAATACAACGGCTGGGATGCCACTCTTCAGCTGGCCAATGTCGTCTTCTTTCTCGATGGCACCGCGCTAACTTGGTTCGAAAACCATGAGGCATCAATAACAAGTTGGGACCGCTTTATGGAAGAGCTCCGCAGCTGCTTCGGGGATACTGTTGCCAAACGAAAATGCGCTGAGCAGTCTTTGCTTCAGAGAGCGCAAGTGCCTGGAGAGACCTGCACGACTTACATAGAAGAGGTCTTGAAGCTGTGCAACGTCGTTAATCCCAGTATGTCCGACGAAGATCGCGTTGGTCATCTCCTCAAGGGCATCGCAGAGGACGTCTACAGCTTTCTTATTAGTAAAGAAAATTTAGACTCGCCCACGGATATCATCAAGCACTGCCGCACCTTTGAAGCTCTAAAACTGCGTCGAATTACTCCCAAGTTCGGTCGCCTGCCTAACGTCACCACCGTCGCCAGCGTGGATTTCCACGAGCCTGTGAATGCGGCGACTCTCCCTGACGTCATTCGTCAAATCGTGCGTGACAAACTCTCCCGGCATCAAGATCTTGCGCGCCGCAGTGAGGTCCCGTATGGGAGCTGTTCTCTGCAGGCGGCTCCCGCCTACCGCTCCTCCCCTTCGAGTTTGTCTGCCCAGGCCCCTACTAGTGGTACTCGCATTGATTACAGCGACGCTCCCCGGATCACCCGCCCCTGCCCCAGGGCGCCAGCTCATCCGCAACGCCACCTGCGGCAGCCGGGGTACGATGGCCGTTTCGACACTGGCTACGAGGAGTGTTATCCCGAGTGCCCCCCCGACCCACCACTTTGTTACCGCTGTGGTATGATCGGTCACATCTCTAGGTTCTGCCGCCGCCGGGGCCAGTTTTCCCGCTCCCAGCGCCAATGGTCGAACCCTCGCCTGAGTTTCAATGCGCCTGTTCATGACCGTGTCTTCACATCGTCTCAGCGCCCATCCAGTTACGCGCCACCACGGAACGACTCCCCTGCCTCTGACCGAAGTCTGACTCCACCTCCGCACCGCTATCGCCGCTCGCCTTCCCCCCAACGTCGTTCCCCACCGTCCCCGGGAAACTAGCGTCTGCGGCCGATGGAGGTGCGGTCGCCGGATCATCGATAGTGCCAATTCCTCTGCCCATTGTTATGTTAAGGAACCGCCTTGAAGTTTTAGTGGACGGTATTTGCGTCATGGCCTTAGTGGACACTGGTGCCACGGTGTCAGTGATGAGTTCAACTTTCAAGAACCGTCTGGGTCGTAAAATAATGTTCGCTTGGGATCGTGCTGTTATATTCCGGGGTGTAGGGGGAGAATCATTGGTTCCGATTGGTATTTGTTTTGTGAATGTAGTGATCGCTGGCCACATGTTCCGAACTGAATTCACGGTGCTCCCTCGTTCTACGCATGACATCATCCTCGGTATTGACTTTTTGCACCAGTGCGGCGCTACTCTCGACTTCCGCAGTGGTGGCATATCGTTAAGTCCTGGCCTTCGGTCAGCTCTCATAGAAGACTCGCCAGTGGTTGCCCAAGTGTTTTCTGTCTCTGAAGATACCGTCGTTTCAGCAATGTCTGCCATATTCGTCCCCGTTGTGTCCTCGAGCACGATTTCTGATGCCTTGGATGCTGTGGTGGAACCTTGTTCCCTTAACTGTGCAAAGAAAAGTGTGCTAGTACCCCGCAGCGTCGTCCATGTGACCAAGGGCCATGCCACTCTTTGGACTGTCAATCATTCCAACGAACCTGCAGTATTGCCATGTGGTTTAAAACTTGCTGGCTTTGAAGAACGTTTTTCTGTACCAGTTGCCGCGATCACTGACAACGTGTCTCGTCCAACTAGACACCGCGATCTGAGCGACTCTCAATTCCTAGCCATGGTCAACAAATCCCTACCCACTAGCGACCGCCAGGTACTAGTGGCCGTTCTTATGAAGCATGCGGACGTGTTTGACTTTGCTCGCGACCAACCACCGCCGATTCCAGCTTCCCGTACCAATCACATGATCAATACTGGATCTGCACAGCCGATTCCCCAGAAGCCATACCGCGTCTCGCCTTTCGAACGTCAGATAATCGATGAACAAGTCCGTGACATGTTGCACCGCGGCATCATTCAGGAATCTTCAAGCCCGTGGGCTGCTCCAGTGATCCTTGTCAAAAACAAAGATGGCACTTGGCGATTTTGTGTCGACTACCGCCGGCTTAACACTGTCACAAAGAAGGATGTTTACCCGCTCCCGCGCGTTGATGATGCCATTGACTGCCTCCACTCAGCCTCCTACTTTTCCTCGGTGGATCTACGGTCCGGGTACTGGCAGGTCCCGATGCACCCGCAAGACAAAGAAGACAGCATTCGTGACACCTGACGGGTTGTATGAATTTAATGTTATGCCTTTCGGCCTTTGCAACGCTCCTGCCAGTTTTGAACGATTTATGGATACGCTTTTACGTGGCCTGAAGTGGCAAGTTTGCATGTGTTATCTGGACGATGTTGTTATTTTTGGTAGGACCTTCGCCGAACATAACAGCCGCTTACCCATTGTCCTAGACTGCATAGAGAGAGCGGGCCTCGTGCTGAACTCGAAGAAGTGTCGCTTCGGTGAACGCCAAATTACTGTGCTTGGTCATCTCGTTGACAAGGATGGCCTCAGACCCGACCCGCAGAAGGTTGAAGCTGTAAGCAGTGTCAAAGAACCCAAATCAGTGAAAGAGCTCAGGAGTTTCCTAGGACTTTGCTCATATTTTCGGCGTTTCGTTCCCAAGTTTTCTGATTTAGCCTACCCGCTTACAAGTCTCCTGCAGAAAGACACCTATTTCCACTGGACTCCCGAATGTGACTCCGCGTTTCGGCAGCTCAAGTTTCTCCTCACCTCACGGCCCATATTGCGTCATTTCTGCCCGACAGCACCGACTGAACTCCACACTGACGCCAGCGGCATCGGCGTGGGTGCTGTGCTTATCCAACGCCATGAGGGCAATCAACACGTTGTCGCTTATGCAAGTCGCACCCTCAGCAAGTCGGAACGCAATTACACTGTAACAGAGCAAGTGTCTCGCCGTTGTTTTCGGCGTACAACGGTTTCGTTCGTACCTTTATGGACGTGCTTTTACAGTCGTCACAGACCATCACTCTCTGTGCTGGCTGGTCAATCTACGCGACCCCTGCGGTCGGTTGGCCCGCTGGGCGTTACGCCTCCAAGAGTTTAACTTCAAAGTGTCTTACAAAAGTGGCCGCCAACACGCCGACGCAGATTGCCTCTCGCGGCTGCCGCTCCCGGTTACTACTTCCGATGATGAAAACTTCGATGACTATCTCGCTGCCGTTTCCCAAGAGTTTCCAGATCTTGGCACTTTCCAGATGGAACAACGCAAGGATCAGCACTTGGCGCCGCTTTTTGCCGAAGCCCGTGACCCGACATCCGCAAGCCCTTTCTGCATTCGCGACGGTTTACTCTACAGAACGAATTACTCGCCTGGAGGTGCGCGCTTTCTCCTCGTCGTTCCGGCTACTCCGTACTCCTCTGTTCTGCAGGCAATGCACGATGGCGTCACGGCTGGGCACTTGGGGTTTGCCAGGACCCTTAACCGCATCAAGGAACGTTTTTACTGGCCAAAAATGCGTCACATGGTTCAGCGCTACGTGGCCACCTGCGTGCAGTGTCAGCGGTTCAAGCTTCCCACGACTTCTCCGCCTGGACGCCTGCATCCTTTGCCACCTCCAAGCACGCCATATGAACAAGTTGGACTCGATCTGCTCGGTCCGTTTCCCCGCTCGTCCAACGGTAACCGCTGGATTATAGTGTGCGTTGATCACCACACCCGTTACTGTGAGACCGCCGCCCTACCTTGCGCCACCGCTGCTGAGGTCTCGCTCTTCCTTCTTCGTGCTGTCATCCTCCGGCATGGACCTCCTCGAGTTGTTATCAGTGTCCGCTGTCGCCAGTTTACGGCAGACGTTGTGGAAGAGCTTCTGCGTCTTAGTTCATGCCATTTTCGCCACTCTACGCCGTACCACCCCCAGACTAATGGACTGGTTGAACGTACCAATCGGACACTCACGACCATGCTGGCCATGTATGTCGATTCCCGCCATAAGAACTGGGACGACGTGCTTCCCTTCATTACATACGCCTATAACACGTCGAGGCATGAAATAACTGGTTACAGCCCATTCTTCCTTCTTTATGCCCGTCCGCCTCGAAGCTCCCTCGACAGCATCTTACCTTTCTCTCTCGACACCGAGCCTTCTATTGCCAACACTCTATGTCGCGCTGAAGAAGCCCGTCGGAATGCCCGGATACGCACCTTGGCATCACAGCATCGCTCTAAGCAGCGTTATGACCGCCGGCGCAAGGATGTCTCCTACCTGCCCGGTTACGTTGTATGGTTGTGGACGCCCCTACGCAAGCGTGGCTTATCAGAAAAGCTGCTATCCCACTACACAGGCCCGTTCATCGTTGTTGCTCGCCTCAATGACCTCAACTATGTCATCTCTCCCCAATCAACGCAAGGACGCCGCTCAAGGACAACCCAGGTCGTGCATGTCGCACGGCTGAAGCCATTTCACTCTCGGGACCCCGATTGATTGACTGGCCCAGAGGGCTTCGTCTGCGAACGGGGAAATGTCACGTGCTGCGCATGGGCTCTGAGGAATAAAGACGTGCGGCGGCTGGAAGTACAAGAGAAAGTCAAGGATCCTGCCGCCGGCGCACCAGGCTCCTCTCGACCTGCCTTGTAAATATTATTTGTAAATAGAACCTGTAACAATATGATGGTAAAGGGTTTTACTGGTAACACTGGTTGCTCACATTCTGTAATGCAGCAACTAGCTTTAAAGGAGTATAAACACCCATATTTTGGGTGTGTGTTTTTGCTTTCTAATGAGGCATCAGGCATTATTATACATGGATTACCTTGTGGTATTTTCCTATTCTCAAGTCTAGCAAGAGAACAGCAGTTTACAATTGGTAGCGAGGTAAGGGAAAAGGTAAAGGAATACGTCTATTTAAGGCAGGTATCAATAGTGACAACTGATCCGGATCATGAGGGAATAACTAGAAGGATAAGATTGCGATGGAGCGCATATGGCAGGGTCTCTCAGGTCATGAATGGCAGTTTACCAATATCCCTCAAGAGAAATGTGTACAACAGCTGTATCTTACCAGTACCCACCTATGGGGCAGAAACGTGGAGGCTAACAAAAAGGGTTCAGCTTAAGCTGAGGACAACGCAGTGAGCCACGAAAAGAAAAATGATAGGTGTAACGTTAAAGCAGTATAACACCTACCGTTTGGGTGCGTGCGTTCTTGTTTGTAATGATGCATAAGGCATTATTATACATGGAGTAGCAGCTAGTAATCTCTTACGACCTCTTAATAATTTATAATAGCATTTATTTTTCGTCCAGTTTCGGCTTCAACACTTGAACAAGGACAGTGACGTCAATGTATGCTTACGTCACGAGACATGAAAAAACTGCAATATAATAGCTGCTTGCACATTTGTTGTCAATCCAGCAATTGAGGAAGGCTGATTTCAACACTGCAGTAAATTAGAACAATGAAGCAGCGATTCTATGGACATTTTTCCATGGCTCACGTGAAGGAAAAGCCCTCTTTGACGTCAGAGCCATCGTTCGGCTGTTCCAAAACTGAAACAGCATGACAGGAAAAAACAATTATAAATTATTTAGCGGTCGTAGGCAAACATCACATGGTGATTCATGCATAGTAGCGTCTTCTGCATCATTGAAGAAAAGAAAACATGCCACCAAAATTAGGTGTCTATACTCCTTTAAGAGACCGGAAGCAGGAAGAGTGGTTGAGGGAACACACGCGGGTTAATGACATCCTAGCCAAAATCAAGTGGAAATTGGCTTGAGCGGGGAATGTAATGCGAAGGTAAGATAGCTGTTGGTCCTTAAGGGATTCCAAGAGAAAGAAAGCATAGCAGGGGGTGGCAGAAAGTTAGGTGGGCGTATGAAATTAAGAAGTTTGCAGGCATAAGGTGGGCGCAGCTGGCAAGACGTGGTTAATTGGAGAGACATGGGAGAGGCCTTCACCCTGCAACGTGTTTAGTCAGGCTGATGATGATGATGAATCAGTAATAACTCATAATACTGAAATATATAACAATTAATAACATCGAAACAAAGCGCATAATAACACTGAGTTTAGGAATGTTGACGGCCGAGGCTTTAAAAATAGAAACGAGAATGAAGAATACAGGGATTGCATAATTCACAGGCGTTATTAAATGGGAAATTAACAGTGTGATAATTTATAGCCAGAAGGTTAATCATTAGAAAGTAGAAAAAATTACCGCTTGCCACCGGTTGCAATATGAACCCACGACCTCCGAATGTTGCATCCGGTGCTCAACCGGCTGAGTTACAGCGGCGGCTATCCAATCATCTACTTTCGCAGGTATTTATGTTGCTCGTAAGCTAACCGTGAGTGTTCACGAGCGCCACCCTCCTCCAATGCGGCGTATGTAATACGCCCCGTATTGCCGCCAATATCACCTGGAACACGAACGAATGGTGAGGACACTAGCTGGGAAAAAATCCCCATATGCTTCTTCTTAGATCAGAACTGCCAGAGCCGAGGCCCTCGTTAAGATGTTGAATAGACAAGGGTGTGGAAATGAGCAGCTTGTTGGCAGCACCGTACGAAAAATTCGGAGACCGCGGGTTCGAATTCCATCAGCAGTTGTTTTTTCGTTGACTTCTAAGTCTTCTGTTATAAATTACTGCACTATTAATTTCCTATTGATTATCACTGCACATATTTGAAAATATAGGAACATTGCATTATGCTTTCTTTGGTTTCAGTGACCGTTCGCGTTTTTCATATGTGGGTGATAACGAGCCCCTCATTACCCTATCCTAAATCTGTTCGATATCTTAACGTGGTCCACAGATTGGGCTGTATTGATGCCACAGGTTGCATACAAGGGTTCTCGCAAAGCTTCTGCCCTTACCGTTCGATCACATTCCACCTGACACTCGCAGTAATACAGCACCTATTACGTCTGCTGCTATGAACGAGGATGGCGCTTGTGAACACTCAAGTTTAGCTTGCACGCAACATAGATTCCCTCGAAAGTACAAGCTATAGAAACATTGCACTATGCTGCCGCCGTAGCTCAGATGGTAGGGCTACGTGTGCGAAGTTCGGAGGTCGTGGAATCAGATCCCATCGGCGGCACCCGGTAGTTCTTTTTTCAACTTTCTAATAAACTACCTTCCAGCTGTAATATGATTACGCTATTAATTTTCCACTGATCAACACCACAAATTAAGGAAAAGAAATATTCCCTATGATTTTCTTTTTTTTTCAGTAAATGTTGGCTGCCTTCATACGCTAAAACGCAGTTTGTATTGAGTTGGAGAATGCCTGCTTTCAGCGAGCTGATTTAACTCTTAGTTCTCACGAGTTAGTTCTCACGAGCTGCACACGTACTTACCACATTGAGCCGGAGTGCACTGGACTCCGGCAGGTTCACTCGCCCGAACGAATGCGTTCTATTGCTAACAGCACAGCATTTTTTAATGGCGCGTTTTATGGCATTTATTATTTATTTGAAACTTCTTTTTGATATGACGACGTAATTATTTGATTCGAGTACAAAGAAGTCTGGTAAGTTGTGTCAATCTTGCGCGGTCACGTTGGTGTGCTTAGAATAGCGTACCTTTAAGTGTGCTAAACGCCATATGATTTTTCATTGCATCATGCATGTGCTATGTTTCATGAGGTAGTACATGATCGCGAAGCTTGTTTGGAAAGAAGCAGCCGCAGGCGTGCTACTAACAGACACGTGGCGAGATTGAGAGGGGACGCGGCAATAGAAAGTGTTTTCGTAATTTATGCATGCGCTATGTAACTAATCTTGGTGCAAATATGAAATTCCTACGCTAGTCTCAGTAATTCCTTTTATTTATAGCTATACCTGGTGCAGTTCTGTGTAATTATAATTAACACCGTCGTCAAGTACCCCCAAGGTCTCAAATAATTGAGTAGATAGTGCGCAGTTTTTTTATGCCAGCATGTACATAAAGCCCTGTTATGTACGATGACGCGATTAGTTCTTTTTCTATATGACAGTACTTATGCATGCATAGTTACATGAAAGCGTTTCTTGCAAGAAATAACTAACACAGTACTGCACGTGTAGGGAAAAAACCGAGAGATTTATTACGCTCCTCAACGTCTCAGGAATAGTTTGCGACAAATGTAATCACTTGATTTTCATGCGAATTACGAAGGTGAGTGATCCAGTCCCAGAAAATGTGAGAGGTCAGAAAACGAACCTTAAAATTTATTCCCTCGTTTATGGCATCTTCGCTTTATCTTTGGTCAAAGAAATGCGGCACTGAAATCAAAGGAATTACCTCACAATTTTTGACGGCCACACTTCTAAAAAGCGTAATTTATAAATTTGTACTCAATATTTTGCCCTAATTTTTCGTCACGAAACTAAACTTGAGGGCTAGGAAGGAAAATAATTCTAGAAATCAATAATTTTCACCAAATCGACCAGCTTAACAAGAGGACAAGTCGGCCTGGCTGGTGCGTAGTCATGCGGCTAAAAACAGCGCTAAGCGAGACAGATCAGGGACACGACGCTGTCCCCACTTTCGCACAGTGCGACACGTACGTATGTCAGCAGACGATGAGCGCATGTCTGCTCCGACGAAACAAGGCCAGCGCTTCCCCTCACTATTGTCCTAGTGCAGAGTGCAAAACTAGTATAGTGACACTAGTGCAGAGTGTCAAAACTTGTTTTATTCAATGCCTAGCGAATAAATAAACGTCAGGAACGCTTTCTACATGTTTACTACTAACCATATATACGATACAGTGGCAAACTATTTCTCTTTATAGGCCGCACGTGGCCAACGCGAGATCGTGTACTTCAACAAATTACTAAGTTGGAAGCATCGACCATTGCTATGATTCGCAGAAACTGGAAACGCGCCTACAAGCCTTTCAGTGGTTAGGGCGCTCGACTACTGATCCGGAGTTCCCGGGTTCGAACCCGACCGCGGCGGCTGCGTTTTTATGGAGGAAAAACGCTAAGGCGCCCGTGTGCTGTGCGATGTCAGTGCACGTTAAAGATCCCCAGGTGGTCGAAATTATTCCGGAGCCCTCCACTACGGCACCTATTCTTCCTTTCTTCTTTCACTCCCTCCTTTATCCCTTCCCTTACGGCGCGGTTCAGGTGTCCAACGATATATGAGACAGATACTGCGCCATTTCCTTTCCCCAAAATACCAACCAATTATTACAAGCCTTGAAAACCCGCGCTCAACACCTCTCCGCGACGACACTCCCTGGCCTTTTGCCTACCACGAGCTCGCTAGCGACTGCAGCGCCACCTCGTTTGTTTACAAACATGCAGGAGGTCTATAGGAGTCCTAAGTCTCGGCTGGATGAAGAGAGAACACGGTACTTGGGCGGACCGAGCGGTCGACAGAAGGGAGGACCGTCGTGGGCGCTGAGACTAAAGCAGCAGAAGGCTTCGATTCTGCTTCGTGCGCCCCATCTCGAGAAACCACAACCGCGTAAGCACACATGCAGTGTTCGAAACATGGCTGGTAACATCCAAGCTTTTACTAAGTGACAAGGAAGCCTGGAAGCAAGGCTGACCAGCAGTCGCTGTGAAGTAGGAGTTGGCAGCAGGAGTGGCTGCGGTGGAACAGGAATGGCCTGCAGTGCTGTCGGCCCGATGCTAAGTGTCACCCCTAAAAACATAAAAAAGGCCATTAATCCTAATGTATTTTTTAATCCTGTTGTCGACGTTTAGTTTAATCCTGAACCCTTTCGTGTTCCACGAGCGCCCAATACAGCGGCTCTCTTCTGCCACCTTTTGAAAATGTTTATGCGCTTCTTGGAAACCCTGAGGCATCCAATCATTGCTAGCTGCTCATATTCAGTCATGTTGAGCGGCAGCGCTGTCAACCTGTGTCAGATAAAGTATCCTGCTGATGAGAGAACTTTTAATTTCTTTTCTACGGAGGCCCACAAGGAGGCCCACAAGAAGCCGACGTGATCTAAGTGCAGTTCTTAAACTGAGATCCATTATAGTTTTGATATCTGTGTTGAGCATTGAGATGACTGGCGGCTCGTCCAGCTGCACGTGTTAGATCGCCAGCTGGATGAAGCCATATGAAGCCAAGCCTCCTTGGCTGCATCGGATACGTCCTCATCCTTGTAGACGTTTTGAATGAGGCCCACAAGAGGCCGGCGTGAGCACAGTGCAGTTCAAGAATTAAGGTCTATCATACCGTTAACATCAAAGAGTGGAGCGCCGGGAAGACTTGCTACTCGCACTGCTACTTATAGATCACCAGCAGGATGAAGCCATATGGAGCCAAGCCTCCTTGGCAGCATCGTCATCCTTGTAATTGTTCTAAATGGGTCCCACAAGAAGGTGGCCTGTACATAATGTGTTTCATGAACCAGGGACCATCATAATGTGGAGCACCAGGACTCCCGGCGCGCACTGCTCCAAGTAGATCTCCAGGAGGATGCAGCGAAGTCTCCTTGGCAGCGTCGGATAGGCCTTCATTGTTGTTGACGTTCTAAAGGAGCCCCACAAGATGCTAACATGAGCACAGTGCAGTTCTTCAACTGGGGACATTTATAGCGCTGACGTAGAGTTGAGCAGCGGGAAGACTGGAGGTTCGCACTGCTGCAAGTAGTAGATCACCAGCAAGATGAAGGCAAGCCTCTTTGCCAGCATAGACTAGGCTCACATCCTTGTAGATGTTCTAATGGGGGCGCACAAGAATCTGCCATGAGCGCAGTGCAGTTCTTCATCTGAGGACCATAATATTGTTGAGAACAGGGAAGACTGGCGGCTCGAACTTCTGCATGTAGTATACCAGCAGGAGGGGGAAGAAATATGAAGCGAAGCCGCCTTGGCAGCATCGGCTAGGCCCCCATGCTTGTGGATGTTCGAAAGGAGGCCCACATGAAGCCGAGGTGAGCACAGTGGAGTTCTTGACCTGCGGACCGTCGTAGCGTTGGCATCATAGTGTTGAGCACTAGGAGGACTGGCGGCTCGCACTGCTCTATGTAGTAGATCTCTAGGAAGTTGTACTCAAGATTCCTTGGCTTCATAACCTAGGCCCTCATCCCTGTAGAATTTCTAAATAAGGCCCATAAGAAGCCATCGTGAGCACAGTGCTGTTGATGAGCTGGGGACCATTATAGTGTTCACATCGTAATGTTGAGGACCGGGACGACTGGCGGCCCGCACTGCTGCTTGTAGATCACTAGCAGGATGAAGCCATATGGAGCCAAACCTCCTTGGCAGCATCGTCATCTTTGGAATTGTTCTAAATGGGTCCCACAAGAAGCTGGTCTGTACATAATGTGTTCCAGGGACCATCATAGTGTGGAGCACCAGGACTCCTAGCTCGCACTGCTCCAAGTAGATCTCCAGGAGGATGAAGCGAAGCCTCCTTGGCAGCATCGGATAGGCCTTCATTGCTGTTGATGTTCTAAAGGAGCCCCACAAGAATCTAACTTGAGCACTGTGCAGTTCTTGAACTGGGGACCTTTATAGCGCCGACGTAGAGCTGAGCAGCGGGAAGACTGGCGGCTCGCATTGCTGCAAGTAGATCACCAGCAGGATGAAGGCAAGCCTCTTTGCCAGCATAGACTAGGCTCCCATCCTTGTAGATGTTCTAAAGGGGGCACACAAAAATCTGACGTGAGCGCAGTGCAGTTCTTCATCTGAGGACCATAATATTGTTCAGAACAGGGAAGACTGGCGGCTCGAACTTCTGCATGTAGTACACCAGCAGGAGGGTGAAGAAATATGAAGCGAAGCCCCCTTGGCAGCATCGGCTAGGCCCTCATGCTTGTGGATGTTCGAATGGAGGCCCACATGAAGCCGAGGTGAGCACAGTGGAGTTCTTCACCTGCGGACCATCGTAGTGTTGCCATCATAGTGTTGAGCACTAGGACTGGCGGCTTGTACTGTTCTATGTAGTATATCTCTAGGATATGTGCTCAAGCCTCCTTGGCTTCATCACCTGGCCCTCGTCCCTGTAGAACTTCTAAATAAGGCCCACAAGAAGCCAACATGAGCACAGTGCAGTTGTTGAGCTTTGGACTATTATAGTCTCGACGTCATAGTGTTGACAACCGCGAGGACAGGCAGCTCACACTGCTGAAAGTAGATCACCAGCAGGAAGAAGCTTATGAAGCGAAGCCTCATTACCAACATCGGCAAGGCCCTCATGGTTATAGATGTTCTAAAGGAGACCCACAAGAAGCCGACGTGAGCCCAGTGCAGTTCTTGAGCTGCGGACTATTACAGTGTTGACATGATATAGTAGAGTACCGCGAAGAGTGGGGCTCGCAATGCTGCAAGTAGTAGATCACGAGCAGGATGTAGCCTTATGAAGCCAAGGCTCCTGGGCAGCACGGGATAAACCGTAATCCTGGTAGATGTTTTAAAGGAGGCCCACAAGAAGCCAACTTGAGCACAGTGTAGTTCTTGAGCTGGGGACCATCCTAGCACTGAAATCATAGTGATGAGCGCCGGGAAGACTGGCGGTTTGTGAATATGTACCAACTAGCTCAAACCACCATTTTGCTATAGTTTTGATATCTTAGTGTTGAGCATTGAGAAGACTGGCGGCTCGCACAGCTGCAAGTGGTAGATCGCCAGCTGGATGTAGCCATATGAAGCCAAGCCTCCTTGGCTGCATCGGATAGGTCCTCATCCTTGTAGACGTTCTGAAGGAGGCCCACAGGAAGCCGGCGTGAGCACAGTGCAGTTCTTTAACTGGGGACCATTATAGTGTTGATATACTAGTGTTGAGCGCCGGGAAGACTGGCGGCTCGCACTGTTGCATGTAGTAGATCACCACCAGGATGAAGCCATATGAAGCCAAACCTCCTCGGAGCCATCGGATGATCCCTCGTGCTTGCAGATATTCTAAAGGAGGCTCACAAGAAGCCACCATGACAACTGTGCAGTTCTTGAACTGGAGACCAATATAGTGTTGACATTATGGTGTTGAGCATAGGGAAGACTTGAGGCTCGCACTGCTGCAATAGTAGGTCACCAGCAGGATGAAGACATATGAAGCTCAGCTTCCTTAGCAGCATAGGCTAGGCCCTCATCTTTGTAGATGTTCTAGAGGAGGCCCAGAAGAAGCCGACGTGAGCCAATGCAGTGCTTGAACTGAAACATTACAGAAAACTCTCCGATTTTTGTCTGTGATGTCTCTCTTAAAGCCCCGTCTGAAATGGCTGTCTGTGACCTGCCTGTCACATATAGCAGATCCCGCCACGAGCTTTCCATGTTCAGAAAGTGTGCTAACGCTCTTTCAAGACTGTGTTGAGAGCGGCGCCAGCACTTTGAGGCGGTGAGTGAACGCGCATCGTTTATCATCATCATCTTTTATTCACCCTTAAAGGCCATCGGCTTAGCGCATTACATAAGGGGGGAGCAGTCGTTTCATATTACAATGGTCGGTAACATCAAGAAATACAAGGTGCGGGGTTCATGTTCGACTTTAACAACATTACCCAATGTATCAACACAAAGAAAGACACAGTGGCTCAAGAACAACTCATTCAAAACGCGCTTGTGTTACAATACGGTAACCTAACCGAGAAATCACGTTATTTTCCATATTTCGCTAGCTTTATAGTCTGGAAAAAGGTTTGGTTTGGTTTATAGGGGTTTAGCGTCCCAAAGCGACTAAGGCTATGAGGGACGGCGTAGTGAAGGGCTCCGGAAGCAGTGCCACTGCAGCGGCACTGCTGAAAAAAAGGATCCCATCGAAGATACATTGCTACAAAAAGCCGGATCGTTTCTTTCGTGACTTTAGGAACACGTACGTTTCCTCAAGTTTTTTCACAATTAATCTTAGGTAATTAAAGGCTCGTTCTTCATTTTTACTCTTCCTTTTCGCACTCAGGCAGTAGTAGACACCTTCACGTCGTCTTTGTTTTTCTCTTATTGTCTTTTCAACTGCCTATGCCACATCCTCCAAGCATTCCGAAATCATGTCGTTCGTTTTTTCCCCCGCCCATTCCTTCAGGTCTCATAAAGTCTCCTTTTGTCCCGACCGAGCACTTTTCTGGGAAGAGCGCTGGTCACTACCGCGCTAAGTGCTATTTTGTTTTTGTGATTTCACTGAATCCTCAACTCGATTGACACATCTTAGGTGTACAGGCGTAGCGCCTACGCGCACGGGCATACGGTTGAGCCTTTCCGCGCGTGCGCAAGGCGCGACGCGCGAGCAATCGCGTGCGTTGAGCAGATACCTGCACATGTCAGATATCCGGGCGTTCGCCACATGTAAGATATCCGGGGCACTGGCGCTTGCGCGCGCTTCGACAGCTGGGTCCGGTTTACAACAATCGGACGACCGCGGGGCTCTCGGTGACTTTTTTTAATGGCTTATAGCTTTTTCAAGTTCCCCCTCCCCCACTTTGCGGTTTAAGTTGACCTTTCAGCGCCCCCCCAAACGTCTTTCCTTCAGGGCTTGGAAAGTCTCTCGGTTGGCTCGAGAGGGAACGAGCATGGAGCATGGAGGTGTATGCTGCTTTTCGACGCCGCGCGTGGCGTGGCGATATGCGCGCAGGCGCTCCGCACATGCGCTAGGCAGTGCACATGTAGTTGCTGCTATACTCTCAACCTCCTTTCCACTCATGCCCAGCTACGCGCGGCGCCGCCCGTTCACGCTCTCTGAATTTCCTTCTCGCTCTTTTCAGCTGGTGTTTCTCTCGCTACAACAAATTTTGCCAAAAAAAGAGAATAAGCCTTTCCTCTCGCTGTCTCCTGGTCTCTCCGGTACCCTGCATTACAATTTGTAGAACATGCCGCGCCATCTGGCGGCCCAAGCAAGGAGCCTGAAGTCGTTTCAGGTGATCGCGCGCGCGGGCACCCTTCTGCGCTGCCGTTGCCTCCATTGTTAAGCGTGCGCTTTTTGAGCTTCGGTCTTTCTCATCCGGAAGAGAATCTGTGTGCCTTTTGAAGGTCCGATGGTGTCATCGGAGTCGTGTGATCAGCCCTCTGCCAAAGCTGTGAACAAGAAAAGTGGGCGGAGGTACTGCTCTGTAAAAGACAGTCAAAGTATGAATGGACGCCAGGCGTGAGGCTGTGGAGCTTTCCGCTGCAGCCTTGGGAGAAGAGACGAAGGAAAAAATGGATTATCGCTTTGCGACGAGTCAAGTAAGTGAATTCCTATTTGTAAACGGAAATGTCTGCATATTGCGCGAGCATGGAAGGACGATATTCAAGGACGATGTTCGCGGATATTGATTAACAGACTGTCGGCCAGTGTACGGGAAGTTTTCATGAGGCGGTCGCTTATGTTTGCTGTTTGGTCAGTTTCGCGGTTTGTAGGTCGATAACCTTTCGATTGAAATTGCAGGCATCGTACTGAGAAGGTAAAGAAAGCTCAATTTGACCTTTGGCACTAGTTTGAGACACACTGTGCTCAGTCTTTCGGCATCTGTTTCTTGAGTGACGACCAATCTGCTCGTAGACGCGTTCGTCGCAAGTAATGAGGAACTGCATGTTAAACGGGAGCCATCCTCCATTTTAGTCATGATTATTTTGAATCGAAGCTACAAGCTCTTCGCGGCGGTGTCGTGGTCGAATTCGGTGGACAAACAATCTGCGCTGTCGTGCGCTTTCGTCGCCCGCGGACCACTTGGCGATTTATCCATGCGATTATTCATGCGATTTATCCCGAACTGTTGTATTGGTACATAATCTGCTCTACATTAACCATAACGAAAAGATGTTGCGATACACAAGCAGGGGAGAAAACTGTGATATGCGGTCCGTCCGGTTAGTAACGCACAGAGAAATAATTCGCATGTGCAGCGTGTTTTCCTGTTGGCTTAATGATGACCCTTTCGATGATTGACCCTGAAACACCTATAGCAGCATTGATGGTAATTACTCCTGTTTTAATTTCAGTTTTTGAGACTCCTTAGATGGGCAGCCTTAATCGGGATCCTAGGGCGTGCTTCAAACATTTCGTGAATGGCCAGAAAAGCACAATTGCATGCCACCCAGTATTTGTACCTACAATTCTTCTAGTAGTGTACAAGAAGAGGTCCACTTCACCTACTACTAAGCTGACTAGATTTAATAGGAAAGCTTCTCTCTGATGTGCTGCATGGGTTTTCGTTTGCATCAGAAGCTAGGACTGTACCTTTTTCCATTTAGTCTCGCCATGGACCCGTTGGTCTCTAATAATAAATGTGAATGCATGCGTGTAGATGTGCAAAAGACGTGTACTTACAAGGTTGAGTGGCATTCAGGGTTCTATAAATTGTGCAGGTGGATGCAGCGGCATTCTAGGTCGTCGCCTGCTCCTTCTGCTGCCCCTTCACCACCTGTCGCCGTCGCATCACCTGCTACTCCTGCATCAGCCGCTGTCCCTGGATCTGCTCCTCTCTACACAGCCGAGACAGTGGGAACCAGTGGTACCAGCGGCCTTGCGACAGCTGACGTAGCAACTGGTACAAACCTATTGTACGATGGGAGCTCCTCAGAGAATCTACTGGTCACTGTTGCAGCTGAGCATTGCACTGCAGTAAAACCAATGGTAAGCTTCTGGAAATTTGGGAACCTGAAGTTGAATACCCACATGTGAACAGCAAAATGTGAACAGCAATTTCGCAGTGTTGTACACTTATTGATAATTTTCTTATTTTTCAGCGCAACGTTTGGTGCACATGCACAAAATGTGACATCATATTTCTGGAGAGGCTTGCTTCAGAAGTTTGTTTACTGTCGATAAATATGTGTTATGACTAATGAAATTGACGTCGGCATTGTAAACTAGCATGTTTTTATTATTTTTTGCTGCAATTTTACACACGAAACAGACTGAAGGGACAAGAACGTCAATCAAGAATTCCACGGTGTTCATGTGCCTCGTCAATGAATCAGGGGCATAAACTCAAGTGACACATCTTGAGACATTGGACAGCTGTGTGCAACAAAAGCCAGAGGTCTGTAGCAGAGTGGCTCTGACTACAGAACCAGCTGCTTCTCTGGCTATGACAGCGTCGCTAAATCCATAAACGCATAGCGAGACCTATGGAATGTAAGCAAAGTCGTATTTGCAATGCTTCTAAGCATACTTCTACCTTCATGAGATCGAAAATGTGATGTCACTGCTGAAAATAGGCATTTATTTCTTATGAAATTAAAGTTTGGAATGAACTACTCATCACTGGCTATTCTTTTCTCTGTGAGCGAAACGTCAGCATCACGGCACTTCAAGAGTGTTCTAAGACGCGCTGTGGAAACTAAACAATGGGTTTTTTGCCTCCCCCCCCCCCCCCCATCAGGAGTAAGAGGCCACGACGTCTGACAGTTTTAAGGCGCATTATTCTGGCTGTACTATGATTATTGATTACGTTGAAATACGTAGAGAGCAGTCACCAATTGTGTAACAAGAACGAGTCTTGTACTCCAGTTACAAAGGGTCATATCCGCTGAATATTTTAGTGGCTGTAAGCCTTTTGTGGTAGACTGTCCGATGCCCACGTTACAGTTGATACTGGGTCTCTAGACCTGGTTCATTCAGGGGATACCATTCTTGCCAATAAGGGATTCCCAGGCATCAAACTGTTCTAGGAAACCAGAATGCTGTCCTTGTTACCGCTTCCATTTCTCCATGCTTCTCAGTTTTCACCAGAGTAGGTTTGGGACACATACAATATCGTGCAAGTGCGGATGCATGTCTCCTGTGTGCCTTTCATGCTATGTGTGTCTTTCATGTCTGCTGTGTGCTAGCTAACCTGCAGCTCCTAATAATTTAGCGCAAACAGCCAGTCATCTAGCATTTCCGCATCATGAGCTATTCACTGGCCTCACTCGGGGTTACGCGATAAAAAAAAAACATAAGAGTACTTGTCTTGATCTGGACTCCCTGGGGCTGCAAAGGTCATCTTGTTGAGATGTTAGCTGGCAGACGGAGCCTTCTAACATTTTTTTTCCATGTTGCTAAGGTTCTGTCTGTTTGCCTGCCATTGGTGCCCACTTTGCAGTATTTGTTTTGTTTGATCGGTGATCTATGCCCTGATGATGATTATGGATTTTTTATGGCGCAAGGGCGTCTGTGGTCCCAGAGCGCCATGACACTAGGCATTTTCGATTACCCAAGGTGGGCTCAAAGGTACATTTTCCAAGCATTACTCCCCTGATCAGCCAAGCACCGGGCCTGGGGAAAGCTTCTACCCGTTTTATCATCGAGAGGTACCCGTCGGCACTGGGGATCGAACCCCGCCCCTCCTCCATGCGAGGCAAGCTTTAGCTATCAGGGATATCATACCAGGGAGCTTTGGAAAAATGTCAGCCATGTGGCGAGCACTGTATACATATGTCTTGCATGTCACCTCCATTACTGAAAGATCTAAGAAGGACTTAAGACAAAATGCGAATTACTTGCGTGACACGGCAAACCTTTCGCTGAATGTACAAGTTTACCCTAGCAGACACAGCGAACTGAGGCATATTCCAACATATGCCGCAAAAATATACAGGATGTATGTACAACTTTTTAGATTGCACCATGCTTTCACTGCTTCCTTATCTCTTTCGTTTCATGAAGTGTTGACCGGATTTGAATAAACAATGACATTTTTTTAAGTATATTTGTCAGTTTTTTCGTTATAATTCTTGTGTACGCTTAATTCTTTGTCTTTTATAATGGTTTTGTGTCTGTATGTTGCCTGCTGCCCTGCAATGCAGGGGCCTTGGGGCATGTCAAGCCAAAATTTCTGGCTTTTTTTCTCTCGACCCTCACCATGTATACATGAAAAATAAATTGAATTGGATTGAATCAGTCTACTGTATTCGCAGCTTGGGTCATATTATTAGTTTGGGCGTGCCTCTGGGTATATGGTATTTATTGTTTACGGGTTACGGGGTTTAACGTCCCAAAGTGGCTCAGGCTATGAAAGACGCCGTAGTGGAGGGCTCCGTAAAATTTCGACCACCTGGGGTTCTTTACCGTGCACTGACATCGCACAGTAGACGGACCTGAACATTTCGCTTCTATTAAAATGCAGCAGCTGCGGCCGGGAGCCATCCCGCGCCTTTCGGGTTCCCAATCGAGTAACCATAGCAATTATGTTCATGCAGGGTATAAACGCTCTCCAAATTTTATTTTGACTGTAGTGTTGTTTATCATATTGACTGTCATCAGCTTCTGGCACTAAAATTTCCTAAACTTCCTTCCCCATCTCATGCAAGAAAGTGCTTGCAATATATGCTCAGGGAGGTGCAGTGGATACTGGTAAATATCGGTCCTGCAATGCAGCGTTCTCTAGTCTGCTGGGTAGCAGAAGTCTAGCTTTTCAGGCCCTTAATGGCAAAAGAATCGAGGAAGTTGCACTTTTCTCACTTCATATTGGTGCTGTACAACAGTAGCCATATATGTGGCATCTCCCCTTTCATGCATACTGGAGGCCGATTATCGCACGTGTGCATATAGGTTATTGCCCTTTCGTGTGGTTCCTTCAGCATTTTCAGTATGTTAAATTGTCAACCTGGCTTATCGGTCTTTCTCTGACTACTGTTTACTATAGCGCGCGCAACTTATTGTTTTCTTCCCCAGCCGCCGCGGTGGCTGAGTGGTTACGGCGCTCGGCTGCTGGCCCGAAAGACGCAGGTTCGATCCCGGCCACGGCGGTCGAATTTCGATGCAGGAGAAATTCTAGAGGCCTGTGTACTGCGCGATGTCAGTGCACGTTAAAGAGCCCCGGGTGGTCGAAAATCGCGGAGCCCTTCACCACGGCGTCTCTCATAGCCTGAGTCGCTTTGGGACGTTAAACCCTCACAAACCAAACCATTCATTCAATATTTAAGGTGTTACAGAATATCGGTACTGGGGCGTTCTGATCATTTCAAGCTTAAATTATTTGACTGCGCATTGTCAAAGCATTCCCATAAAATCAATGACCAAGTTGTTCCTTAAAGAGTCCTGCGGCATTCCACAAGTGATACGAAACTCCTAGCTTATGTCACCTATCTACGACCAGTCTTGGAAGACGGGAATAAAGCCTGGTTTCCTTACACCAAGAACAGCGTTAGAATAGTAGAAATGGTGCAAAGAAAAGCCGTCTGCTTATCAGCTGCTATCGTCGTACACATTCACCCACAGAACTTTTACAATCAGCAGGCCTTCACACGCTGTCCAGCCGTACAAAGTTAGCCTCTATAATTTGTCTAGTTACTTATTTATTTATTTTACCTTCAAGGCTTACAAAACTATTGTAGAGGGAGGGGCAGAAATACAAATGACACTCTGCAATTTCTTTAAAAAGAGAAAAAATAAAGTATAAAATAAAGGCAACAACAACGAAAAAAAACAACAAAAATGGGACGTATCCAGAGCACACGGGTAGGATGCAAATACGCAATAGATAGCTTACATTCACAGCGCAAAGACAAACACGGACTTGAGGGGAGACACCACAAAGGGCCGACTTCAACGTTTATTGCTGCGCGCAGCGACTACATATAACATACAGCGGGCATGCGCGGCAACGAAAAGGAAAGTCATGTGAGACTGGTTGCAGCGCCAACCCGCAAAGGAAACACATCATCACAGGTACAAGGAAGACAACATGAAGCTAAAACCTAAAAGTCAGGACGCAAACAAGAACAAAAACCATGATACCCTAGTTGGAAATTCCTAAGACCCAACGTTTTCTAGTCACGTGACCCGGTTGAGCGGCTCTGGCTACCCGCGTTCACTCTTGTTATCGGTTGCCGAGAACATGCTCAAAGAAAGCAGGGAAGTAGTGCCGGACACCGTTGGGACTGACACAAATTGGATTAAAAATGTGGCGGTACTGCCGTACATGCACACCGTCACCCACCAGCTCAAAAATAATAGGGAAAAGAGCAGGTGTGCATGTGGTGTTTCCCGCACCAGAGAAGCTGTCGAAACTGCAAGAGGGTAAATTCCACCATTACTGGCAGCGATTCCTGCACTGTTAGGCACAGGCAACCTTTTGTAGAGTGCGCAAAAAACGTAGTGTACTCTATACCTTTTCCCTGCGGCCGAGCCTACGTTGGCCAAACTGGCAGATGTCTAAACGAGAGGCTCATGGAACACAGCAATAGTGTCATCGGGGCATCCCGTCATCTAGGCATACACTGCCGTGATTGCCAACAGTGTAAGGAACGTGGTCCTTTTTTGGGAAAAACAACAGTTCTTCATAAGTATGTCAGCAAAACTGCCAGGGAGATAGCAGAGGCTGGTGAGATTGCAAAAAAAGGAGATTGTGTCAGCACCCCTTCGGTGTTGTTAGGTGATAAAGAACGTCGGGTCTTAGGAATTTTCAACTAGGGTATCATGGTTTTTGTTCTTGTTTGCATCGTGATTTTAAGGATTTAGCTTTGTTTTTTCTTGTACCTATGATGATGCGTTTCCTTGCGGTTTGGCGCTGCTACCAGTCTCACATGACTTTCCTTTTTGTTGCTGCGTATGCCCGCTGTATGCTATATGTAGTCGCTGCGCGCAGCAATAAACGTTGAAGTCGGCGCTTTCTGGTGTCTCCCCTCAAGTCCGTGTTTGTCTTTGCGCTGTGAATGTAAGCATGAAGTACAAACTCGCCCAGCAAATGATTTTAAGCAGTAGATAGGTTGTCAGATTGCAGCATATAAAAGTACATGCTTTCGCATCAACGTATTAAAAAATTGAAGGAACCTGCATACAGAACATGGTAAAAGCCTTGTCCGAATAATTAAAAAGTACTTCAAAATATGTTAGTAATTGAAGTATTGAAAGCCGTGGTTGTCGGTAATAGCGACCAGGGCAGAAAGAAGGTGGTTCCAGTCACGGGATGTTTTTGATAGAAATGAATGTGCATACGTCTTGGTGTTTTGGCGAGGTATGGCAACTTCGTAGCCATGATCGACACGCGCAGAAACATGAGCGGCATCTGTGATCAGGCGCGATGTGATTAGGTCGTTTTGATAATAAATCTTATGCAAGAGGCAAATACTAGAAATCTTGCGATGGACAGCGAGAGCGGGCAAATTTAGGCGTTGCTTCAGGTTAGTGACGCTTGCAGTATGGCGGTAATTGGTGAGGATAAAACGAGCAGAGCGATTTTGTACACTCTCCAAGGTTTTAAGGCCAGGGTAACACATGACCAGGGTCCCATATGGATGAATCGTACTCGAGATTGGGTCAGTCATAGGTAGTATATAGCTGTTTTTTTTTTCAGTGAAGATGGAACTATAAAAAATGTCTTGCTGGGCAAGATAGTAAGTGTACATCTTTGGTTACTGGCGCGAAAACAGACACAACACAAGGCAGAAAGACGGACGGAGGTACTCCGTCCCGTCTTTCTGCCTTGTGTTGGGTCTGTTTCCGCGCCTTTAACCAAAGATGAAGCTAGTGAAAATGTACGTTTTAGATACCCAAGCATACGATTGGCTTTGGATGTAATGTAGTTAATATGAGTCTTCCAGTAATCGTTTTCCGTAATGTGTATTCGAAGGTACCTTTAAGTTGAAACGGAGTCAAGTGGAGAATGATTACTAGAGTAGCTGGGACAAGATGATTGGCTGCGGGAAATTCGCATTGTTTTGCATTTCGCAGCGTCAGTTGCATCTGCAAAGAGATCACGAAGAAGAAATATTATTTCATTCAGTCTTGAGTAATGCCACATCAGAAGCATTAGTTATTTTACGGTAGATTGCACAGTCATCGGAGAAAAGACAAATAGAGCTATAAACGCTGTTATGTAACTCATTAATATCGTGACAAATCTGGTGGAGGTGGGATCGATCTCATGTCATGCACCCCAACGGTTAGCCGGCGCTCCAGTCCCGTTAAGACGCCCGTCCACCGTGCTCGCCGCCGGATTCGAGGCTTACCACCCGAGCCTGACCCATTGGGTATGTCCTCGGAGCAACTTGGCGCCGCCTCAATGCCTTGCGCAGCCACTCCAATGTCTGGCGCAGCCACTCCAATGCCTGGGGCGCCCACACCCTACTTCAGGCTCCAGAACCCCCGCATCCCGAATTCCTTCCATGGTAACATCTTTGAGGACGTGGAAGACTGCCTGCAGCACTACGACCGAGTTGCCTCATTCAACCAGTGGGACGACGCCGCCCACATCAGAAACGTCTACTTCAGTCTAGACTACGGCGCTCGGACCTGGTTTGAAAACCGTGGAGATCAATTGTTCTCTTGGAGTGAGTTTCGGCGTCGTCTCCTAGAAACATACGGCAGCTCGGATCGTCGCGAACGGACAGAACGCGCTTTGCAATCTTGCGTTCAGTTTCCATTCTGTCAACACCCCTGTCGCGTATTGTCTACAGCGCGCGACGACTAAGTCCCAAGTTAAGGAGATGCTCGAAGATGACGTTATCCAGCCTTCCAACAGCCCATGGTCCTCGCCGGTCGTCCTTGTTAAAAAGAAAGACGGCACTCTGCGTTTTTGCGTCGACTACCGGAAGCTGAACGCAGTCACGACGAAGGACTTTTACTCATTGCCACGTATTGACGACTCTCTCGACCGCCTTCGGTGCACTCGGTATTTTTCGTCCATCGACCTAAAAAGTGGCTACAGGCAAATCGCGGTCAATAAACGAGATCGTGAGATGACGGCCTTTGTAACTCCATACGGCCTTTATGAATTTAAGGTTCTACCTTTCGGTCTTTGTTCTGCGCCTGCCACCTTTCAGCGGATGATGGACACTGTCCTTGCTGGTCTTAAATGGCAGTGTTGCCTAGTCTATCTCGACGTGGTGGTTTTCGCTAAGTCGTTTAGTCAACATCTTGAAAGCCTGCGGACGGTCCTCGAAGCAGTTTGTTCAGCTAACCTCACATTGAAGCCCCATAAATGCCATTTTGGTTACCAGGGGCTGACATTTCTCGGCCATGTCGTCAGCTCCGCCGGCGTGAAGCCCGACCCCGACAAGCTTGCAGCGGTGGCAGAATTTCCACCCCCACGTGACAAGAATGCTGTTCGGCGTTTTCTATAGCTCTGCAGTTACTACAGGCGTTTTATCGAAAATTTCGCTGACCTCACAGAACCGCTGACTCGCCTCACCCGCAACGCCACACCTTTTGTTTGGTCCCACGAGCAAGACGTGGCTTGCGCTAAGCTCCGCCTGCGTCTTCAAACGCCGCCAGTTCTAGGCCATTTTGATGAGCGGGGGGACACTAAAATACACACCGACGCCAGCAACATCCCTCGGCGCGGCTCTTGTGCAGCGCCAGGATGGCGTTGAACGAGTCATCGCTTATGCAAGCCGCGCTCTGTCACGTGCAGAGATTAACTATTCCACGACAGAAAAAGAATGGCTCGCCATTATTTGGGCCGCTGCGAAATTTTGCCCCTATATTTATGGTCGCCCTTTCAAAGTGGTCACTGATCACCACTCCATGAGTTGGTTGGCCAAGCTGCGTGACCCGTCTGGACGCCAGGCGCGATAGAGCATTCGCCTGCAGGAGTTTGACCTCACCATTGTCGTCGTTTTCCCTGCAACGAGGCGTACTCTATAAGAAGAACCCTGGTTCCAGTTCGCCAGCGTACCTCCTCGTCGTGCTGACAACACTTCAAAAGAAAATACTTTCTGCGTGCCACGACGAACCAACCTCTGTTCAATTGGGATACTGCCGCACGCTTTGCAGAATACGCCAGCTGTTCTACTGGCCCATACTTGCCACTGTTGTGAAACGCTATGTGCAGAGCTGTCGACAATGTCAGCGCCGTAAGGCCCGGGCCGCCAAGCCTCCGGGGTTCCTCCAACCAATTGCACCATCACGTGCTCCTTTCGATCAGGTCGGCATGGACCTCGGACCTTTCCCTTTGTCCTCGGGTTGCAACCGGTACATCATCATTGCCACAGACTACCTCACTCGATACGCCGAGGCCAAAGCCTTACCTCGTGGCACAGCGTCCGAGGTTGCGGATTTCTTCATGAAACAGATCGTCCTTCGGCACGGTCCCCCGTCCTACGTCATTATCCACCGAGGGACCTCCTTTAATTCCCAGCTGATG
>JARKHS020029447.1:0-18599 GCA_030143305.2 Amblyomma americanum
AGCAAGCGCGCCTGAAGAAAGGAAGAGACTCTCAGGAGCGCACGGGCGATCGTCCGTTGTTGCATCATACCAGAGCGGGGCTAAAATAGTTAAGATATTTCACAAGCTCATTTACCGCTCAGGCACACAAATGCAATTAATTTTCAGGTACAGACTCACCTTGCAGCACGGTCATTGATTGTAAAACATTTTATTCGCCGGGAAGAGCTTGGCAAGAGGTCGCGTTAAGTGGTCGAGAGTACATAGCCCTCGACGACTTTGTCAGCCCACTCCACCGCCAAAACTTGCGTTCTGGGGTCAGAGCTAGCCAGCACGGTCTCCCACCGCTCGAGAGAAGGAGCTGTAACTAGATCACCCGGAGGTGGCTCTATTTTGCAGTCCCACAGGATGTGATCGTAGGTAGCACGTTGGCCACAGTGTTTGCAGTTTGGGTTGTAAAGGTCTGGATAAATGTGCGCGAGGAGTGATGGGGTGCGTATCGATCTCGTCTGTAGACGACGCCACGGTCAACTCGTGAAAGCAGCACATGTTCAAGCGAGCGCGCTTCTCCGGCGGGATGGCACATGGTTGCCTTTCTGCATCTAAACCTGCGCCATAACCAGGAAAACTCTGCGGTCGTCGCTTCGAGCCAAAAGAGCTTGATAATAACGCTGGCAAAAAGACGATTGTTTTTAAACTCTGATATTAAACCATTAAAAGAACTTTATGTATCGCCAACAGTCATGAATAAAACCAAAGTGCAGGTGCCGTGGTAAGAGTAGCCCGGCGGTGCATGTAGGCTCCACGTCGAGCCATCTGAATATGCCAAACCGTTTAGGGACGGCTGGCTTTACGTAAGGGCTGCAGGTTGGCCCGACCTTTCATGCCAGCCTTGAGTCAAGCAGCCTGGCATGCGGTCACGGCCCGATCAACTGCCGAGCTTGTTTTGCCGATCTTGTCGGCTGCCGACAGGAGCCACTGAACAGCCGATGGTCGGCAGTCGGCCTGCGCCGCTTGGGATCCTGGGCGCTCTGTTCGGTAAATTGGTCAGGAAGCTTGTGTGATCGGGTCCAAAATCGCGTCCTAAGGCTACGTGCACTCTTTTTGTTCCACCTGAGATTGTGAGCATCGTTGTATAGCTTTTTGAGAAGCGCATCCTATAGTATGGGCAACTTGGAATTTTAACATTTTTAACTATAAAAAGCGCTTTAGAAGCCGATATCGCGCCTATGCGCTCGAAGGTACAAGAAAAATATATGATATATAAGTGCCTGTAATAAGACTGAACGGGATATCCGCCGGATAACCTATCGGGATATTGATAATTCAAGGACATCCCTAGGTCATAGCTCGGAAGTCCTGGCAGGGATAAGGGCAGACGCTCTCGGCTACCTTTTTTTTATGCCAAGCTGCTCCGCAGCTCAACGGTTTTACATTACCACGCGCTGCAAGCAGTTTTAAGCCCCGTACAAACCGGCGCGATATCGGCCCTCCTACGATCACTTGAAGGTCGGCTGTTGAAATCTGGTCCGTTTTTCACATTTGAAGCCTCAACTTCTAGTTTATCGATCTTTCACAAGTTGCGCGAGTTGCTGCTGACAGCTCTTTTTTGTTTGCTGAATGGTCGCATCCTCACAGCAACGTATTAACTTAGAAGATGCGCTGTTAGATTCCATATTTGTGCTCAGCGCATGTAAATTCCACACGATGCAAGCATTTCGGCGGTACGCGTCAGGCTTTGCAACATGTTTTCGAAAATCTACTTCGGCTGGCGACCATGTCGAAATGGCTTTTCTCGCTCATATAGCTAGGATAACACGGTCGCTAAGAGGAATGGCCTTTCGCCACTCTTCCTGGCGAGCTCCGTCTTTACAAGCGCTGAAAAGCGATACCTGCTTTTTGCAGGACGCCACTATCCTGCAGCCAGGCAAAAAGCACTTCTTGCCAATGTTATCACATAATTATGCCCATATGGGCATGCATGACAGCACCAACATCCCAGGTCAAGCAAGAAGAAAAAACAAAGGATGCGAACCGCACATATATGGGCGACACCACCATCCTAGGTCACGCAAAAACAGAAAAACCGAGAGAGATATTATCGAAGCATTCAAAATCAGGACCGCGGGAAGAGAAAATTGCATCAGCGCACCGTCAGTAGCCGTTGAAGATAGCGAAATGGAATGGTTGAGGTTTTTGGCTAGATTATAGGTAGAAAGGTGACAGTGTTCCTTTTTAGATGCAACCCCCCCCTCCCCCCCCCCCCAACTCTTGTTTCACGTCTCTTTCTCGCTCTGTATAAAAACGCCACATCCTATCCAATAAACTCAGTTGAAAGTACGCGCTTCGTCTGTTCCTGTTCTGTGAATGTGGTATCTGTATGAGTTAGCGCGATATCTCCACTACGAGTCCCGAACCGGTTCGTTACGGTTCCTTTGAATCGTTCCGGTTCGGATTCAGCTCCAATATGGCGAAAACAATTATGGGTTCGGTTCACGCACACACGCGCACACACCATATATACTGTTCAGGATTAGTAGCATCTGTTTCTCACTATTCAAAATGATACCGAAGAAACCTTGGTAACTATAGCTGAAAAGCAAGTCTGCCTTAGAATGGCATCTTAGCATCTGGCTCAATACAGTCGTCAAGGAGAATAGCAACACTATTACTGAGGCTTTTACGCAGACGTACCGTATTGTGTCTAGGACTAGTAATCGCTGGGACTAGTAATGCTTTCGTATTTAAAAAAAATGGAGCGTGCTTTGGTACACTCGCAGTGCAATGCCAAGGTCGACCGACCCCAACCTGTCTTGGCGAAAACTTGACTCGCTTCGCTGCTGATGGCAAGGAATCGTCGAGAACACATCCATACTTCGAGAGAGGCTCGGAAGACAGAGAATCTCCTCGGCAACGGTGGAAACGAAAGTTGCAGACGTGCAGCTGTCGACGGTTCGGGCTGAGCTGAGCAATCATCTCATTCCGAGGTGAAATATCAGACGAATGGTCGTCATTTTTTCACTCGTCAATGTCGCATGCTTCTTCACGTTCAAGTGTCGATGCTGCGGAATCGCGAGAACCGTGCCGTTGTTGAGCAGGACGAGGGAGAGATGAGGGCGCCACCTTGGATGCCATGCTCGCTCCTCGTTTAGAAGTTTCGCGAAAATTTAAAAAATGCTCCCTCATACGGCTGACGAAAAATCCGAAACTGAAGAACAGTCCTTTTTTAACACACTGGACGGCACTGCCTTGATTACGTCTATGGGCCGTTTTGCGCCATTGTTCCAGTCGATCGATTTGAATAGGTGCAGTAAGGATAGAGTTAATCCTCGTCTACGCAAGCATCGGAAGCCTCCCAGAGTTCGAGAACTCACTACAACTGTACCACCTCGAGTTTTCACGCGTGACGGAGGCACAATAGCATCGTGTTCGTTTCGTTCAACTGCATCAGAAGCACTGCATGTTGTGCCGCTATCTATGCTGCGCAGGATATCCTTGCGAGGGAGGAATGCCGACCAAATGTTGCAAATTTAAGTAATGCTCGCTACGGGCCATCTGCTAGCTTGCATTTAGCCCGGTGGACCGTTCATGTTGATTTTTACTTTCGGCCTGTATTCGTCCGGCCTATCACAAGTGTTGTCCATCTTCTGTCCCCAAGGTTCGGCTCAGCCAGGCATCCGACCTTAGTCAAGTGCGAGTATATTGGGCTCGAGTTCTGCTGAGTGCTCTTGTCTGCTAGGAATCCGGTTCCCGTGGCAGTGGTCTACCCATTTAAGACATTGGTGATGTTTTCCACCAAATGATTGTTTGTTTTGTGGGGTTTAACGTCCCGAAGCGACTGAGGCTATGAGGAACGCCTCAGTGAAGGGATCCATATAATTCGACCACCCAGGGCTCTTTAACGTGCAGTGACATCGCACAGCACACACGCGGGCCTCTAGCATTTCGCCACCGCCGCGGCCGGGATCGAACCAGCGTCTTTCGGGTCAGCAACTGACATAACCACTAAGTCGCCGCGGCTGCCTACCTACCAAATGAGTGCAAACGCCGAGCTCCTTACGCAGTCTTTTTTTAGAATTTGCACTCTACCATTTGAGACCCCCAGATCACCGCGTCGACAAAGTACCTCCAACGCCCCTTACTGCGCATTAATGCAGCACGCTCAAGACATGCTGGTAGATTAGCAGAGGGCCCCGCGCTGGGCGTTGGAAATAAAATGTTATCTCCTCCTCTCCTAGTGTTTTTGTTTAAGTTTTTGATTTTATGAACGAACGTAAGCAGTTTGGAACTTTAATTTCAATGTCACCGTTTTGATTGGGTTTTTTTTGGGGGGGGAGGGAGATAACAGGAGGTGGAAAAGTTTACGTCGCCTCCTCGTTAGTAATTAACTGAACAATGCGGCCATAGTTGTTCGTTGCATCTGAGAAGCGGTGTCGTAGCCTTAATATATATTTCCACAGTAGTTGCACCCCCGTTTGTAATGAGCGATCGTTCGTTGTAATGCGGTGGTTATAAGTGGGCTCGAGTGTATAATACCCCTGTCACACGGGCACTTGTAAGGCCTTAGAAATTAAGGTACTTTGCCCCAAAGGCGCGTGACGCGCATCTACACGGCAAAGCGTCGAGACCTTTGCGATAAAGGTCCGTAGCAATAAAGGCGGCCGTCAGCGGCCTTAAAGTTGCTTAAAGGAGCAACCCAGACGGCAGCGCCAGCTAGCGAGCTCAAAGAATAAAAAATTGACGCAATTTTTAGTTTTGAAACCGTAAGAAAATATCTAATTTATCTTATTTAATGGTTAATTTTGCGTTACAGTGCACTTAACCGTAGAGGAGGCTACGACTAAAGACATCCACACTGCTAAGAAAGGACTTGAACGCTTTTCAGCAGCCGCATCGACACACACGTGCTTGCGCATCTCGCTTTGCTGTTTTTTCTTCGTTTGCTCTTTGTTGTGTGCGTGTTTTGAGTTTGCTTGTGTGCACAAAGACACAAGCAACAAAGCACGCTTCTCGAACACGACGAGGAGCCGAACGGAAAAGTGCGCCTACCGTGGTCGGACCGAGAACGATGAAAAAAAAAAAGAAACTTTGTTTCAAAATATCCGTTTCTCACCGTCAGAACGCTCGTTTATTATCGTGATAGCTACTTTTTCCAACATAAACGAAAGCACTCAGCTGAAGTGCTACCGTCTGCTTTAATTTCATAATGTTACTAGCGCCGCTGCACACACAGCGGTGACTTTTGGCATTCACGGAGGCCGCGTTCTAGCTCCTTTGGATTTGCCGTGTAGCAGCGTCGCTGCTCCTTTTCGGTTTTCCTCCTTTAGTGCAATAAGACAACTTTACGGCAAAGGCCGAGAAGAAGTCCCGTGTGACAGGGGTATAAGATGGCCCTGTCCAAGGGCACATTTCTTTCCGCGATAGAAGTTTGCTCCAGACTTTTTCAAGCGTGTGCACATTTTCTTCGCGTTGCAATAAGGCACCTGTTTTACTGCATGAAGTTCTAAGCATGAGACACGCCCAAGTTTCTCTCCCGATTCAGGCGTTTAAAAGGCCGGCACTCAGCTACTTGCTCACAATCCGGCTTACCGTGGTGCGCTGGCGTGGAGGCTGCACACGCATGGGTGCACTGCTGCTAACATTGCGCAGCTCTGCTGGCTTGCTGGGGCTTCGAAAACCGGATTTTCGGACGAACGTGGAACATCGCTCCTTGCTGCATAATAATTAGCTCCACGGGCCACTTATCGAGTGAGGCCTTTATCGATATTTTTCGTCATTCCGAACGCATTTACACACAAAAAATAAATAAAAAGGACTGGAATTGTGACACTTGTAGTTTTCGATGTTCACGGTCACGCATATGCACAGACTAAACTACGTGGTTCACACTGAAAAGGTGTATAGAAGTATTTGTAAATCCGGTTTGCTTGTTGGAGCTCGTTAAAAAAAAACTATGATACATTTAGAGACAGGTTAATGCACGATACACTTCACTTTTTATTGAACACTACAGCGACAACAATAAAATTACACAGCTTGAAGAAACACCGAATGGGGATGTACGTCGGTTGTAAGAGCTTCGTATAAAAATCTTATGTGTGGTGTCACCGTGTAATCCCGACTTAGCGTAGTTGTGATGTACAGAAAAAAAAATGATGCTAACCCACCCTGTGCAACAGCCTGCTACCGAGAGAAACATTGACACCATAGACAGCTGTCAATGAACGAACGAGACTCGAATTGAAAGCTATAGGTTCCCACTTTCTGAAATTGCAGATAGGCAGTTATGGAAGGAAGCACGCTCAACCCACGCCCAAAAAAATTGCATCCAAGTGTTGTTGTTTTTTTCTTTTGCCTTGCCGATGACATCTACAGGGCGTGGCTCAGTTTGGCAACAAGAGATGTTTGCTGCATGAATGCGCGTAGCAAAATGGCTGATGCTTTTCTAATATAGGACAGAAAACGCTGAAGTATCAAAAAGGTGCTATGTATCGACAGTCTGTTTCTCTAGCGATTCAGGAATACTGCCTTCGTTCAAATCATTTGCGTTTACAGAGAACAGCCTGGTGTGCACACTAGGTTACCAACTTTCGTTAACCTAACTCGCGACCTTTCAGAAAGTGAGACCACAGGTTGCAAGCATTGGCAGGCGTCTGCTCGCAGAATTTAGCGGTTGCGACACAGCAAGTAGACACGGGGCAGCGGCTTCATTCACTGCTTGGTAAAGGAGACGATGATGCGGGCATCAACACGCAAAGTGCCTTGTGCTGAAAGCGTTTTCCTTTTAATTCAGCTGACAGTCGTGCGCCGGACAAAAGCTGCAGAGTAGTTCTCGGGCCTACATTTCCCCAAAGAGAGTACGAAGTCGCCTAACCAAAGAAAGTTATCTGTCGCTCCAGGTCGATGAACTACTAAAGCGTAAAGTATAACTTTCGGCACCTTGTAAGACTGTGACCTTTCCCGGCGCATTCCGCATTCAGTCTGGCTTCTGTGCTTACGCCGAGTGCACCAGTGCAGCTTTGTCATATCACTTGACCGCTTTTTGAGAAAATGCGCCCCTCGGTAACCTTTCCGGGCAAGGCTGGGGTTTCTTGTCAGCCGATGCATGCGGTGAGCGCTACGCTGATCCCTGCACCGAACTGCTGAGGCCCAATAAGCGTGAATCACAGTTTCAAGACAAACAAAAATAAAAGAAGCGAAATGGCGTCGTGTGCGTCGCGGGACAGGGCGCGTGATGCGAGAGGCGCGCAGGTAGGCTTGTGGACAAGCGGACAGGCGACGCAGCGTGCCGGGACGCCGCCTGCGCCCCTGGCCCTCCGCGAAGCCTGGCGGACGCCTTCAGTGGGTCTTGTTGTAGTTGCCCTCGTCCTTGTAGCCGCTCACGTAGCCGGAGTCGGCGGCGACGTCCTGGCGGCCCTCCTTGCCCCGACCCTTGCCGGCCTCGTCGAAGCGCTGCTTGTGGGTGCCCGTGTACTTGGTGTGGTCCGTTAGCCGAGCCACGGCGCCGCCCGTGGCTACCGGCTGCGAGGGGTTGCACGCACGCGCCTCGTGAGTGACGCTGCGCGGCGCCACAATGTGGCACGGCGGAAAGACTGGGCAGAGGAACGCTTTCTCACTAGACAATGTATCTGCGCTTCAACGCCCGAGCGCATGTCTCGTGTCAGTGCGCTCCTCCTGTGTTCGGTATTTAGCGTCGCTGCTACCACACGACATACGGAGTCTAACTAACTAGCCCAACTAGGAGCTTTATTAATTCCGGCCAGAATCGCCGATGCATGCCTTGAGGCGACAGAGGAACGAAGACTTATTGTAACCACCTGCTGCGCCCTAGAGAACTGAAATGCAAATCACGGTCACAGACGAACAACACTGCGACTTCGTCCTTCCGTGACGAAGCCTTTCACAGAGCCTTTCGACGTCTGAAACGCGCTTGCCATAAACTGCAGGCACCTCGTTTCAACTATTGTTTCTTATATTCTAGTCTTGCGGTGATATGAGGGCGATACATGGCGGATATCACTCTAAGTGCATGAAAATAAGGGAAAAATAACTCAAAATATTCGACCCGTTCTTGCGTGCTGCAGTTTCGCGAATAAGAGTGGCAGGTTTTGGGTTCTGTTAATTTGAAAACCGCAAACAAAATAAGCGTCTTCTAATTCGCGTTACAATGTAGACCTGTTTGTTCGTTCGGCTAGATAAGCTTGATATGTATGGGTAAGTATCGAGAAACCACCGAAAGCACTGAACTCAATCAACCAGTCTCTAAAGATGACGATGAAATAGACACCATTTATTTTACTCTTCTTCCTTTTCCGAATCTTTTCCGTTTCACGTTCTCTCTCTGAATCTGAGTTTTGTCAGCGCTTCCTTAATTGAAACACACTCGGAGCGACTAGCATGCACATAGCCCTCCGCCTTTATGCGTTCTTGACCAGACAGCAAAGTCGATCACCTTATACAGGGCGTCTCAGCCAAACTGTTCCGAGCTTTAAAAAAAAAAGAGACAGTGCGCTGTACGAAGATTCGAATTGTGCGCGATTGTACGCGGTCATCTTGAGCAGGTCAGCAATTAAACGCGCCTCATTCGCTAATTAACCAAGATAAATTATTTTACTTTTCAATGGTTAACGTTAGCTTGAACCTTTTAATTAAAATGTATCGCATATGTTGAGAAAAGCCCATTTCAGCTGTTTTCATCCAGGTATGTTCAGGGTGATTCTTTTTCTTGAAATAAGCATTTCTCAGCATTCTCCAAGTTTCACACTGAAAACTTTAACCTGAAGGTAACTATAAAAAGTAAGCTAGTGTATTTAGGGAGTAATTACTCGTTAGCATCTACCCAAGCGCAGCCATGCAGCTACAAAAGAAAGCTTTCCATTGTAGACGTATAGTATGGCTGCGCTTGGGTGGATGCCAATGAGTAATTACTCCCTTATTAGAAATCTACTCCACCTTGGGGGATTCCCCTAAACATTGGGCCAATAAGATAATTTATCTTGGTTAGTTAGCAAGTCAGGCACATTGAAAAGCTATGCTGACTAGGTCAAGACGACTGCTTACAACCCTGCTAGAACATCTGCACAGCACATGGTAGTTTTTTAAAGCTTTGCAAAAGTCAGGTGAAACATCCTGTACGTTACATTGAAAGAGGCGCTTAGCAAACTCAGTAGCAAGTGGTTTAGCGAAATTTGATTAGCTGCAGCAAAGAGCAGGCAGAAATAGGGCATATTTCTTGTGGTCTGGTGCGGCTTCCGTGTCATGAGTTGTACCCCACGATGATTTTGTTTTCAATGGCGCAAGGGCAGTTGTGGCCAAAGAGCATCATGGCACAAGGTGTTCTAATTGGTCTACTCAGGATGGGGTCAGAGACCACCCATTTTCCAATCATTTCAGATCGGAGAAGCCGACCACCAGGCCACCGGCGTGTACGTGGCGATACTATTCGCCACCTGCTGCCAAACAGAAAATTGACTTTTGCATAAATAAGTGGCGTTTACTGATGCAGTGAACTGCGTGCAACAGTAGCAGCTGTCCGAATTTTCCAAAAGGTATTTAACGAATTTTGACATACTTATCAGTCATCACAACTTTTTTCTCTTTTTCTGGCATTGTACATGAAGGAGCTTCGCTAAAAAAAAAAAGCCTAATTCGTAAGCAGCAATTGGATTGCGGTAAACTGTCCATTCTACTGCGGTTCAGACTTCGCATGTAACTCCAAAAGGGTCCCTGTTGCAGATATTTCACGTCAGCTGCAGTGCTTCAGTTAAAACCGTGGAGACTATGACACACATCGTATTGCTACCCGCCAGCTAATCACCGTCTAACGCAATCAACAGGGCAATGCCCATGTCTTTCTGAGCTCGCGTGCAGACTGATGACACTTCGATTTTTCTTACCTTTTTCTTTACTTCAACGTTTAGGTTTAAACATTACAGCTACCATTCTTTCACGCTGTAGTCTCTTTTGCTTTTCTTCCATAATAAAATTTTTGCCAGCCGAAGGGCGCCTGCTGAATGCATTGGCGTTAAAGCTGCCTGTATTTAAATTTTCGTATCGTTTTGCGATTAACTTCGTTAAATATACGATTTATTTGAGTGGTTTGCGTGAAATATTTGTTCTGAGTAGAATGTTTCGCTTTATATTTCACCTGTAAAATGTGCGCATATCAGGCGTCATATAATATATTGCCGAGATCGCAAGTGCTTTAACATGTCAGAACGGTTCCTGGCTGCATGGCCATCGCCTTAGCTGTCATATCGCTCACCACTTTGACTAACACAGCACGCGGATGCCAGCTAGCTTAGCCACGAGCCATTGCTTACTCGCAAGCCACTGTGCGAATCCGCCCCCCGATCAAGTGACATTACAGCCCGAACTTCCGTCGCGTTGCGTGAAAGTAGTGAGACAAAATTAAGAACAGGCCCTCACGCAAATAAAGGTTAAAATTTGGAAACCGTCGTGCTTTCCCACCTGCAGTTCTTTTTTCTTTTTTCTGCCTAGGATGTAATTTTTTTATTTGAAAGTGTGATTTTATCGGCACATGCAGGTGCGGGCGCACTTCGTTGGCTGGTCTAGCAGGCGTGCATACGGGGGGGGGGGGGGGGGGGGGGGGGGGGGGGCTCCTCACCGTGGTGCGCGTAGTGGCCGGTGGGCCGCACGTGCTCAGCTTGTCCTTGATTTCTTCCACCTCCACCTTCTTGTTTTTCCCTATCACCTCCAGGAACTGCTGGTACTCTTTCAGGTTCAGGGCCTTCTTCGTCCTGCCCCCGGGTGGCCATGCAGGGCGGTCGGCGTGCACAGAGGAGCACAGATCAGCGTGCTTGTTCCAGCACTGCGGAAAGCACTTTCAGCGAGCACGTGCAGTGGGGACAACGACGAGACTGAGGCTACGTCTCTCACATATTATAGCAGAGTATGCGTACTCCCAGAGATATAGTTTCACCACCTGTATATCGCACACATTCAAAGCAAACCTTCCCGTGTGACCAATGACTGCCGAGTTTCCCGTCATCAGCACACGCGCGCCGCGAAGACAACTGACTTTTTGACTGTTTGTGTAAATAATGTATATAGTATATTTATTTTGCATTTATAGTGTTCACTTTTAATGTTTTTATGCAGTGTATATCTATTTTATGTAGTGTACTATTTACCTCCCCCCATGTCTTTCTTCTGTCCCCTCACCTCTTTTATTTCATTTCTCCCACCTGCCTGCGATCCTTCTTTCCGCTGCCCCAGCTCAGGTGCCGCCGCACGTGATGGCAGATGCCGGGGCTAGCAAAAATCTTTTACCTTCCTTTTATGGTATTTTAAATAAACCACTACCACCACCCTTCGACCACGTGCAGTCGGCACGCTTTTCACAAGGGTGATCTGATCGAGACCAGCACAATCATTGTTGCACCGAGGGGTGGCATAAATTTTGTTTAGTTTTTCGTTTTATGAGGTTTAACATCTCAAAGTGACTCGGGCTGTGAGGGACATCGTAGTGGAGGGCTCCGGATGATTTAGACCAGCTGGGCTTCTTTAAAAGCACTGTCATCGCACAGTGTACGGGCCTCTACATTTCGCCTCCATCGATGGTATCGAACCCGCTTTTTTTCGGGACCACCCTTGCTAAGGAGCCCCCGACGGCGGCGGCGGCGGCTGCGGCAAGCGCCAAGACGCAGCTGCAAGGAGACTCTCCGGAACTGACCAAAAGAATTCAATAAAGTTTTTCATTCATTCGGGGCAGCAGCCAGGCAGTACAACCACTGAACCACCGCGGCGGCTGGTATGAATTTCTGCAAAAGTGTACTACGTAAGTAACGCGGTGCACCTGAAACGTGGAGTGAAAAACTTATTAATGTGACAGCACTAGAAGCATCATCGGGGGGGAGGTCACATACTTCCCACATGTCAGATGCCGACACCAGCCGACTGCCAACCGTGGTAGGTGGTGTACGGGAAGAGCATTGCGCGGGAAGAACAACTGGTGGGTCTCAAAAGGCCCAGCAGTCACGCCCGGCAAACGCATCAACAGCTTCGAATGCTGCCACATTGCAAGCACGTAATGCAAATAGGTCTCCTTGTGAATTTTTGTTGCACAGAAATCTGCTTAAACAGTACAGCTGAATCACACCTACCATTCACGGTATACTGTTCGACGACCCTCACTGTCTAGTTTTTCTACGAGCACGTGTGTATTTTCGAACGGTTCGACAGCTCTTTGGCCAGCGGCACCTTCACGCACCTTGATAGTTTCACGAACCGAAAGGACCCCACGTGATCACTAGCACGCAGTTTCAGGCGTATGCTTTTCAAAGAGACAGAGGGCTGCCACTTTTGCAGTGACGTCTGTATGAACAATCTCTGGGGCAAATTGCGATAGTGTCGGCGTCGTAGTACGTCGTGACCAAAAATCTCCACCTGCTGTCCGAGGACTATGTATAGCCCACTGGCCGCTCTCGATAACGGGCCGCCAATGGTCCTTCAACCTTCGGCGAGAGTGAAAGGTCGGCGTTTTATTACTCACGCCAGAGCGTATGGTTTCGGCTACATGCTTCTTATTACACTCCATTCTAGCAGGTTACTGCTTTGTTGTTGACAAAGCAGTGGTTGTTTCGCCGAAAACTCGGCTGTATATAAAATAACAAGACAGCTGTTTTGTGCCGTTCTGTCGGCAGCATTACGTTTAAAAGTCGCTCGTATCCAAGGTCACTGAACGGCAAGTCGGCAACCGACTTTGAGTACCAGATCAAGTGAAGCAGCAGTTTTGGTAATCGTTGTCGCTTTGGCGAAATCCATCGTTAATTCTAACCAGGGACGCATCCATAGTGACGCTGAGCGGGCGGAAGTCTCCACCACATTCCCCTCGAAAGCGGCCGGTCCCGTAAGGTATATAGCAAGCAGCTTCCCCTGCAAACCTCTTCCTCACGAGACAAAAAATTGTTTGCTCCAGCCGAAAAAAAGTTCTGGCCTTGCCGCTAGTTCTATACCATGTCGCCATGGATATGTTACAGATATTAGGTAAAGCTGACACGCAATTGCATTTATTTCCGCACAGCAAATTTAAAATTCCGAAGTTATAACTTCCTAACGGGAACTCCTTGCGGGAATTTCTTGAGGGAATTCCTTGCGGAAATTTTGCGTGCGAGTTCGACCTACTTTTTCGGAACTGTAAGCTCCTCAGGACTCTGTTTAAAAGGGCTAAATGCTTATTTGTGACGCTCGGAATTTGTCTCCACGTTTGTTAGCGCGCAAAGCTGCCTTTCAAGTTACCCAAGGAAATTAAAATGCATTGAGTTAATTTGTATTTTGCGCTTTAGAGGTCAAATCCTTGACGTCAGTCGTTATGTCACGAACCCACGCGACTTAATTGTTTTTCGTCGTTTACGTGCTTTTTGTGGTTTGTATTCTATTACTTAAACATCACCACCAAAGTGGCGCCAACCTACACAGTATGTTTAACGCCCGAGTGTTACTTCTTGCTCTCTACAACGCTCAACGAACTTGCTCGTCCCAAAATCGTCATCACGCGTAGTGAGGGGAACCCGCCGTGGTGGCTCAGTGGTTAGGGCGCTCGACTACTGATCCGGAGTTCCCGGGTTCGAACCCGACCGCGGCGGCTGCGTTTCGATGGAGGCGGAACGCTAAGGCGCCCGTGTGCTGTGCGATGTCAGTGCACGTTAAAGATCCCCAGGTGGTCGGAATTATTCCGGAGCCCTCCACAACGGGCACCTCTTCCTTTCTTTCTTCTTTCACTCCGTCGTTTATCTCTTCCCATACGGCGCGGTTAAGGTGTCCAACGATATATGAGACAGATACTGCGCCTTTTCCTTTCCCCAAAAAACCAATTATTATTATTATTATTATTATTATTATTATTATTATTATTATTATTATTATTATTATTATTATTATTATTATTATTATTATTATTATTATTATTATTATTATTATTATTATTATTATTATTATTATTATTATTATTATTATTAGTGAGGGAAAATGCACCATGAGTAACTGACGTTCTCGCAGCTCTTACTCGCTTAACAAGGCTCTGTTTGTGCAGAAATATTTGTTTCTTACTGCTGTACATAAAAGGCAGTCTGGTGCAATTTGGGCTCACTTCATACTGGGTTTCATAGTCCCTTTAAGAACTGAATCTGCCAAAACGTATCAGCGATGGTGCCATTTGAAAGTGCTGCAAGAAATTAAGGTAATGTTGTGGCTCGTACACATCACCGTGGCATCCGCCGCCATGGCTACAGCGGGCCCTTAATTATGTATCGCAAGCAAATTGGACGTAGCACCAACCGCAGCTTCACGCACGCGCGCAGCACCAGCACCGCCGCTTTTTCTAGAAAACATTTCGCCTGAACCTGCGCAGGCTTTGCCGGGACACTCCCACTCACTTGGCGACCTGCTTGAAGTAGATGCCGGTGTCAGTGGTGGTGATCTTCTTGCCGTCGATGACCTTGGCCTGCTTGAACCACTTGTCGCTGTTGGAGAGCGTGATGGCGTCACCGGTGCTCTTACTGTCGCCAAACTTGGCGAACGCCTTGAACTGGCCGTCGAATGACGTCGGCGGCACCGGCGAGCCCGGCGCGGGCGATTCCGGCGGCGTCGCCATCTGCGCACCCAACGGGAGGGGGGACCGTTTGAACGACACGCTCATGCACTGGGCGTACGCGCGGCAACATACATGAGCGCGACCGCCCGCGGGCGTGGTCACCGCCCGGCGGGACTCCGGAATATCGGCTCCGCTTCGCTGGCGTGCCGGAAGGACATCGCGAGACAGAACGCGGTAGAAACTGACAACTGGCTCACTCGAAACATCACCATGCTGGGCCCCCTTTCTGCCTTGTGCCAATTCATTTCTTGTCCCGTGCAGTTCCTGTCCCAGTTCATTCCAGTTTTACGTGCCCCAGATTATTTCAGCCTTTTAGCGCTTAATTACTATGCGATTTTTTTTTCGGAGATGGTAAGGCGACGTGCTATTAACTAGACTGTCACACTTACCAATTTGGGCCGTGCGCCCGACGATGGACGTCCCGAAAGATGACAAGCATTCATGGTCAAAGAGCGCCAGAGGAGACGAGCCAAGATGGCGCAAACGAATCTTCGTTTTCTTTGTCTCCTCTTCCTCTTCTTTACACTTCTCGACCTCGAATGCGTACTAACTATCCCAACTGTCCAGTTTGGGTTAGGTAACAAGCACTGGCGAGACGCAGTTTACGCTTTAGCGTTGGCACATAGCGACCTTATTCTCGACCTCATGACATAGCCTTTTGCACAGAAGTCTAGGGGTCCTCTCACCGTCAGTCCCGGCTATAAAGTCCATAGGTGCGCATAGATGCGTGTCTCGATTGGATGTTTTCATTGCTAAGAATAATACTTCCGCAGACTGTTGCAGTGAGCTAATTTTGGTTACTTGTGAACTGCCAATCCCCATACGCAACACGACAAAAACACCTTTTTCAGGACTTCTTTAGACTCGCAAGGTGACGCGACACTGGGGCCACGACTCTGGATATTACTCATCCCCCGCTCACCTCGCACCGTTGGACAATGACCTGAGGTCGTGCCCCCTTTCTCTACACCGCGTTGTTTGAAGACAGTTAAAAGCAAAACGCTTTTCCACAGACGTCACAGTAGACGTCATTATGCGCACAAGGAACAATAGGCGTCATTCTTCAGGCCTTCACACGAGTGCTCCATTTCTTGTCTGTTTTGAACAGCGTGAACAGAACACGCTTTCACTCAGCAGTGACGTGTTCAGACGGGTAAATGAGCAAGAAAAACAGTCTCCAAAGTGCACATTACATTGTCATCGAGGGAAGGTAAGGTGGAGTACGGCCTGCATTAGAGCGTCTCGTGCTTGGTCTCGCCTCATTAATTGCTTTATTCTTTCTTCATGTTTCTTCTAAGCGCCGTGTAATACAAGTTCGTAACGGGCAAATGGGATTACGCATGTGAGGATTCTTCACGCGCAGTGTTTTCACGACGAGAATATTGAAAGGAAACGCTTTATGGAAGTGCAGATGCGAGCGTGGTCAGTGCCCATCGCCATCGACGTCCAGCGAGCGTTTGCTTTCAACCTTGCATTTTACTAACAGTAGTTAGTTAACCGGCGGATATCACATGACGGCTGCTCTTGCCCATTCACTATGCATGCTAGGGCAACGATATCAGTATACACACAGATTTGGGCATGAAGGGTACGCGGATGTAATGTGCAAAAAAAAAAAGGTGGGGGCGTTAAGCCTTTCTTGCAATCCAAAATTCTGGCTCTCTCTCTCTCTCTCTCTCTCTCTATATATATATATATATATATATATATATATATATATATATATATATATATATATATATATATATATATATATATATATATATATATATAGACGCTCAGATTATCATGTTTACGTCTATGTTTCCGCTCTGAAAGTGGCGCTCGCAGTGGCTGCTAGAAAGTGTGCGTATATGCATATACCGTACTGGTCAGGAGTTGTCCGCGCAGCTGACAAGGCAAACACTTGAGACCTGCAGTTTTTTTTTTCTTGCCTGCACGATTTCCTGCTGGAATATGTAAAACTGACGAGCTATCGTAACATTAAAAAAAAAAACTGGGCGCTGGCGTTTACACTGACTCGCATATTTAAGCGAGATGTCTGGAAAGCCTTATTCGTGTTGCCCAATTTGTTTCAGTGCAGTGCCTTGTGACAACCTTTTCACTCGCTTAAGCTCTACAGTTGCGCGGCAGCGTCGATACTGGAATTCAGTTTACAAGACGCTGGAGGCGGCTACGACGACTCTCGTGATTTCTTCGGGCCGGCGTTTGTCCGTGCTTGGTCCCAAAACTTGAGAGCAGACTGCCGGGTGCCAAGGAGCGGTTGCGCGTGCATTCATTTGGTGCATATACTCACGGACATGCGCATCTCGTAGAACTCTTCCCTCATCACCCTCCGCACTTCGTCCACGATGCGCTCCTGGAGGATCTGGAACTGCTCCTGGAGCACGCCCAGGGGCCAGTGCACGTCGTCGTCGATGCTCGACCTGCAGGGCCGCTCGTCGGCCACGTCCGAGCAGTTCTCGACGTCCGAGTCCGAGGCGCCGTTGTCCCGGCGGCGGCAGCTGTCGTCCTCGGCCGACTGCGGCGGCACGTCGAAGTCCTCCACCATGAGCACTTGCATGCGACGCGAGTCACGCCTGCCGGCCACCGCGTCGCTCTTGCGCAGCTTGCTCATCGCTTGACCCGTCAACGACCCGGAGGCCCACAGAGTCTGTCCCGGCCGGCTGCGGGGACGGCGGCCCAGCTGCGCACTGGCCGCTTCGGAGACTCGCAGCGCACGCGGTAGACGCCGCCCTGTGTCGCTCGCTGTCTCCACGCACGAGCTGATCGTCCACTCGCGGACCACTCGTCGAGAAAGGCACGCGGAGCGTCGATGGCGGGCCACCCAGCCACTGAGCTCCTATCGTCCGTATCGCCGTCTATGAAGACGCGTGGCCGTGCGATGTATGCAAACGCGTTTTTCACACTTGAAGGTTCAAAACGAAACCTCCCCCCTCCGCTCTTCCCTTCTACAGCACGCCTTTCGCGGTCGTGTCGTGCGTCTTCGCGTCGCCTCGCTTTCCGCTTCCTCCTTCTTCGTCTTTCGGATGGCGGGCCCGATTCAAGGAGAGCTGGCGCAGGCGAGAGCGTTTGGTTGCACCGGTTAGCCGGGCAAATTTCGATTGGTGGACGAGGCCAGGGCCGCCGTAATTACGCCTCTGTCACGCTCGTCTCGTCGTCTCAGTTCCACACAAATGTGCTATCACGCCCAACATCTGAGCACGACTTGCGTGACACGAGGGATGAAATTAGTCGAGAGAAACGAGCGGGAGAAAAGCTCCACATAGTTTAGCTACCGTTATTACAAGGCCTTTTGCGGCGTACGCAGCAAACGTAGTTGCGTTACCTGAGCTCTGAGCGGTGACTCGGGGCCCCTCCCTTCCGAAGCCTTACTTTCTTGTTCCGAGGAAGGATGTAGTAAGACTCCAGGATTTACAAATTTAGTTCCCAACTTCACAAGACTTCTTTTCGAACTTCACTTTTTTATTTCATTTTCAAACTTCACTCTATTTGCTTCACGTTTCTAAACTGTTGGGCCGGAATTAATGACCATCTTGCGGTCGCTATACCTCGTTCATTTCGGCACTTTCGGAATACATGTCAAACGGCTGAAGTGATGGGCACCACCTCACGCTGTGGCCTGTTTGAGTAGGCTTTTCCGCACAACCTACTTGCGTTGCAACAGAGCGTGCTTTAACGAAATTGGCGGTACGGGATTCCCTACAAAAGACCAGGCGTTTTCCTGGTTTGCCGTGCCGTGGCCCGCAATGAACTGCGACTCTTCGTTGGAGTGAATCCTGGCAGCAGCGAGCCAGATGTGGTCAGTGACGGCGTAAATATGGTCATCACTGTCGAAGCTGTGCAAACCTCCAGGGTGCTCGACACCTTGGGCTTCAAATCTGATGGATCTTGATTTATATATATATATATATATATATATATATATATATATATATATATATATATATATATATATATATATATATATATATATATATATATATATATATATATATATATATAT